>CM067565.1:400321-660321 GCA_034336665.1 Luscinia megarhynchos | reverse complement strand
ATGATGGATGGATGATGGATGGATGGATGATGGATGGATGATGGATGGATGATGGATGATGGATGGATGATGGATGGATGATGGATGGATGATGGATGGATGGATGGATGGATGGATGATGGATGGATGGATGATGGATGGATGATGGATGGATGATGGATGGATGGATGATGGATGGATGATGGATGGATGATGGATGGATGGATGATGGATGGATAGATGGATGGATGATGGATGATGGATGGATGGATGATGGATGGATGGATGATGGATGGATGATGCATGATGGATGATGGATGGATGGATGATGGATGGATGATGGATGGATGATGGATGGATGATGGATGGATGGATGATGGATGGATGGATGGATGGATGGATGATGGATGGATGGATGATGGATGATGGATGGATGATGGATGATGGATGATGGATGGATGGATGGATGATGGATGGATGATGGATGGATGGATGATGAGTGGATGGAGGTGTGTGAATGTGTGCATGGGTGAATGGATGGATGGAGGTGAATGGAGAGTAGAGGTGGATGGATGAAGGCAGACAGTGAGTGGATGGGTGGAGGGATGGATAACACTGGGAGAGAAGATGGAGTAAACCAGCTCTCAAAGATCTGGGATACAGCAGTTTGAGCTCCCAGCTCCTGGAGCTCCTGGCCCTGTGGCTCTGGCAGCTCTGCCATTGGAAAGGACAGGGCAGCTGAGCCCTGGGAGGGGCTGGGAGAGCCAGAGCAGAGCCCAGAGCCCGCTGTGTTTGTGCCAGGGCAGCCAGGGGGGAGGATCCACTGCCCAGAGCTCCCCCAGCAGCGGGTGCCAGAGCTGGAGCCGTGCTCTCCCCACGGTGACTCCCCTGGCTGTCCCTGTGCCCCGGGCAGGCTGAGAACATCATGTTCCTGGAGCTGGACCTGTCCCCCCCGGCCATCTTCGAGTTCGAGCGCGGCAGAGAGGCGGAGCAGGACCCGCGGGCGCTGCACCTGGAGAGGCTGATGCGCCTGGACAGCCTCCTGGAGAGGCCAGCGGCCTCCCGCGTGCGCAAGTCCCGCTCCTGGTGAGTGACAGCCTGGGGGCAGGGCGGGACCTGCTGTGGGGACGGGGGCTGGGACAGGAGGAGTCACAGCAGGGCTGGACAGGCCCCGTCCCACCGGGGCCTGCCCCTGCCCCTGAGCTGCTGGCTGTGCTCAGAGTGTGGAATCCTGCCGAGGTTGTGCCAGGGAGCAGCATCGTGGGGAGCTCTGTGCAGGAGGGACCTGGAGCTGCCCCAGGGCTGGAGCCCCTCTGCTCTGAGCCAGCCTGGGAGAGCTGGGGGTGCTCACCTGGGGAGGAGAAGGGTCCAGGGAGAGCTCAGAGCCCCTGGCAGGGCCTGAAGGGGCTGCAGGAGCTGCAGAGGGACTGGGGACAGGATGGAGGGACAGGACCCAGGGAATGGCTCCCACTGCCAGAGGGCAGGGCTGGCTGGATCCTGGGCAGGAATTGTTCCTGGCAGGGTGGGCAGGGCTGGCACAGGGTGCCCAGAGGATCCCTGGCAGTGCCCAGGGCCAGGCTGGGGACTGGGACAGTGAGCAATGGGAGGTGTCCCCATGGCAGGGGTGGCACTGGATGAGTTGTAAGATCTCCCCAAGCCAAACCATTCCATGATTCCATGATCTCCTAAATCCCTTACCCAAGGTATCCTCCCTCCCAGCAAGGCGCCCTTTGGTGCTGCCTGCACAGCAGGTGACCAGGAAAAGGGCTGGATTTTGGGAGGGCAGGGCAGGGCAGGGCAGGGCAGCAGACCCAGAGTGTCTCTGTGTCCCCAGGTGCCAGACGCCGAGGTCGCTGCCATCCTCCACCACCCACGTGTCCCTGGCCTCCAGCTCCCCGTGTGCCGCCCCTGTGCCGGCCCAGCAGTGACAGCCTGGACACCTGGTCCCGGACCGAGCCCCGCGGGCCGAGGGGGGCCCGGCCAGCGGCCCCAGCCCATCCTCAGCTGCTTTGTGTGTGTTTGTGCCGACACGAACGGCCCCGGGCCAGGGCGGCGTCCCCTCCCTCCCTCCCGCCCCTCCTCCCGCCCCTGATCCGGATCTGTCACTTTATTTATTTAACCTATTTATTTATGGAGAGGGTGACACGGGGGGGAGGATTTGAGCTCGGACTGATGGACACCCAGGCTGGCAGTGAGCCCCCCAGGTTTGCCCAGCTCCCAGGGCTGCCTGCACAGGGCTGGGCACGGGGACAGCACCGGGACACTGCTCACCCAGGCAGGACAGGCTTGGCTCCCTGCACAGGGGCTTTGGCAGCAGCTGAGGCTGCCCTGAGCCCTTTGCTGGATCCCAGGGAATTTGGAGATTTCTGCCTGGATTGGGACACTTTGTGGTGGCATCAGCTGTGGTGGCAGCAGGGACACCTCACGGACAGTGGGCGTGGCTGTCACTGCAGAGCACCCGCTCCGTGCTCAGGGCTTGCAGAGTCACCAGAACAAGCCACATTTGTGCCCCTGTGCCACGCTCTGGGGACACGGGACAGCCCCAGCGAGGTTCCCACGCCCCTCACGAGAGCAGGAGGTGAAATGTCCCTTCAGCAGCCCTGGCAAGGCTGGAGCAGCACTGCCCTTGGAACTCCGGGCTGAGAGAGGCTCCACCCTGAGGCTGCCGGCAGCAGAGAAATGTGGGACGAGCAGGGGACACTATGGCACACGGAGTCACCTCTGTCACCTCCTGGCTGGGACAGACTGCCTGCTGGGCTGGGGGTGTGAAATGGTGAAATGGGTAAGGGGGGAAGCCACGAGGACTGTGGGGACTGGATCCTGCCCAGCTGCTGTGGCACAGGGACAGCGCTCAGTTCCTGCAGGACTCGGATTTTGGATGGAGGGCAGCTGGTGAAGACCCGTCCTGGCAGTGCCAGGCCAGCAGCTGTGCTGTCCCTGGGCTGGGGGGTGGGGACATCCCTGAGTGTGATGAGATCCTGGGCGGGGGAGTGGCCCTGGCTGTCCTGGGAGGAGATGGGTCAGCGAGGGCCGGGCAGGGGGCAGGTCCGAGAGGGCTGCAGGCAGGGAAAGTGCTCTGGCACGAGGAGAACTCCTTCAGGGAGTGGCGGAGGCTGGGGGGACCCTGGAGCTCTGCGGGCCCCTGGAGCAGCTCCTCAGGGTTGTGCCAGAGGGGTTTGGGGTCCCCCAGGAAGGGCCCCAGGACTGTTGTGTGCTGCTGGAGCAGCCCTGCTGCCCTCCTGCCTCCTGCACTCAGCACAGGCTGAGGGAGGGCAGGGCCAGGCCCAGGCAGGGAATGGGAGCAGTGCCAGGCTCAGAGCCAGGCAGGTGCCACAGCAGCCGTGTCCCCCCCACGCGTGGCTGTGGAGCCACCCCTGCCCCTCCCAGCTGTGCCCAGCTCGTCCCTGCCCTGCCTCAGGGCATCTCCCCTTCCCGTGGAGCTCCCCATCGCTGCCCTCTGCCCCTCCCGCTCCCAGCTGTGCCCCCAACACCCTCTGTCTCTCCCAAATCTCTGTCCCCTTCTCCCCAGCCCCGCCCCGGCTCGGGGACGCCTTGGCAAGCTGTGGTCGTTCTAGGACGGAGCTGCTCCCTCTGTGCTCAGCCTGGCCGGCAGGGAGCAGGGGAAGGTGAGGAGTGAGGGGGTCCCATCCATGGCGTGGGGTCAGGCGGGCCCACAGGAGCCCCCCACAGCCAGGGGTGTGGGGTCATCCCCAGAGCCAGCTGGCCCTGCAGAACCATCCCAGGCCAGGGCAGGGGTTGCACTGGATGAGCTTTAAAGTCCCTTCCAGCCCAAACCAGTCTGGGACTCCCTGATTCTGTGAAACACCGTGGCTGGGAGAGCTGGTTCTTCATTTAATCATTTCCAGGAGAGCATCTGGGAGTGGGGTCAGGAAGCACAGGCTCAGAGCGAGGGGCAGCCTGGGGGGCTGCAGGAATAGAATTTCCCTTCCTTGTTTTCTGGCAGTCCCAGCTCCCGTTCAGTGGAAGCCCCAAAGTGATGAAGCAGTGATCTTGTCATGCCTCCATTCTCACCCGGGGATGGCAAACGGCTCAGGAGCTCAGGGAGTCCCCACCCCCGGGTCACCCGGGGCCGCGGGGCATCCCAGGGAGGGTGGCAGTGCCCAGGGAGGGTGGCAGTGCCCAGGGAGGGTGGCAGTGCCCAGGGGAAGGATGGCTGTGCCCAGGGGAAGGATGGCTGTGCCCAGGGAAGGATGGCTGTGCCCCAGGGGCAGGAGTGGCTGTGCCCAGGAGAGGTGGCTGTGCCCAGGAGAGGTGGCTGTGCCCAGGGATGGTGGCTGTGCCCAGGGGAGGTGGCTGTGCCCAGGGGAGGTGGCTGTGCCCAGGGAGGGATGGCTGTGCCCCAGGGGCAGGGTGGCTGTGCCCTGGGAAGGGTGGCTGTGCCCAGGGATGGTGGCAGTGCCCAGAGAAGGGTGGCTGTGCCCTGGGAAGGGTGGCTGTGCCCAGGGGAAGGTGGCAGTGCCCAGGGGAAGGTGGCAGTGCCCAGGGCGGGGTGGCTGTGCCCAGGGCGGTGGCTGTGCCCAGGGAGGGTGGCTGTGCCCAGGGAGGGTGGCTGTGCCCAGGAGGTGGCTGTGCCCAGGGCAGGGTGGCTGTGCCCCAGGGGAGGTGGCTGTGCCCGGGAGAGGTGGCTGTGCCCCGGGGAAGGGTGGCTGTGCCCAGGGCGAGGTGGCTGTGCCCAGGGAGGGTGGCTGTGCCCAGGGAGGGTGGCTGTGCCCCAGGGCAGGGTGGCTGTGCCCAGGAGGGATGGCTGTGCCCAGGGGAGGGTGGCTGTGCCCCAGAGAAGGTGGCTGTGCCCGGGAGGTGGCTGTGCCCCAGGGGAAGGGTGGCTGTGCCCAGGGAGGATGGCTGTGCCCAGGGCAGGGATGGCTGTGCCCCAGGGCAGGGTGGCTGTGCCCAGGGGAGGGTGGCTGTGCCCCAGAGAAGGTGGCTGTGCCCAGGAGGTGGCTGTGCCCCAGAGAAGGGGTGGCTGTGCCCAGGAGAGGTGGCTGTGCCCCAGGGGAAGGGGTGGCTGTGCCCAGGGAGGGGTGGCTGTGCCCCAGGGCAGGGTGGCTGTGCCCAGGGGAGGTGGCTGTGCCCAGGGCAGGGTGGCTGTGCCCAGGGAAGGATGGCTGTGCCCAGGGAGGATGGCTGTGCCCAGGGCAGGATGGCTGTGCCCCAGGGCAGGGTGGCTGTGCCCAGGGAGGATGGCTGTGCCCCAGGGCAGGGTGGCTGTGCCCAGGGCAGGGTGGCTGTGCCCTGGGAAGGGTGGCTGTGCCCTGGGAGGGTGGCTGTGCCCAGGGCAGGGTGGCTGTGCCCAGGGGAGGATGGCTGTGCCCAGGGCAGGATGGCTGTGCCCCAGGGCAGGGTGGCTGTGCCCAGGGGAGGTGGCTGTGCCCAGGGAAGGATGGCTGTGCCCTGGGAAGGGTGGCTGTGCCCAGAGAAGGGTGGCTGTGCCCGGGCAGGGTGGCTGTGCCCAGGGGAGGATGGCTGTGCCCAGGGGAGGTGGCTGTGCCCAGGGATGGTGGCTGTGCCCCAGGGGAGGTGGCTGTGCCCAGGGAAGGATGGCTGTGCCCTGGGAAGGGTGGCTGTGCCCAGAGAAGGGTGGCTGTGCCCGGGCAGGGTGGCTGTGCCCAGGGGAGGATGGCTGTGCCCAGGGGAGGTGGCTGTGCCCAGGGATGGTGGCTGTGCCCAGGGATGGTGGCTGTGCCCCAGGGCAGGGTGGCTGTGCCCAGGGATGGTGGCTGTGCCCCAGGGGAGGGTGGCAGTGCCCAGGGAAGGATGGCTGTGCCCTGGGAAGGGTGGCTGCCCAGGAGAGGATGGCTGTGCCCAGAGAAGGTGGCTGTGCCCAGGAGAGGTGGCTGTGCCCAGGAAGGGGTGGCTGTGCCCCGGGGAAGGTGGCTGTGCCCAGGGATGGTGGCTGTGCCCAGGGGAGGGTGTCTGTGCCCCAGGGCAGGGTGGCTGTGCCCTGGGCAGGGTGGCTGTTCCCAGGAGAGGTGGCTGTGCCCAGGGATGGTGGCTGTGCCCCAGGGGAAGGTGGCTGTGCCCAGGCCCTTTCCCGCAGTATCCATGCCTTGTCCCTGTGCCATGACAAGGGCCAGCCCCAGGCACAGCTCCAGCAGGGCTCCGGTCACGGTGGGAAGCTCTGGAATCGCTTCCAGCGGAGCCCAGGGGATGGGATGGGCACTTCCAGCATCGGGGTGCAGAGCCTCCACAGCCCTGCCCTGTCCCAGCCCAGACTGGGAGCACTGGGGCTGTCCCAGCCCAGACTGGGAGCGCTGGGGGCTGTCCCAGCCCAGACTGGGAGCACTGGGAGCCGTCCCAGCCCAGACTGGGAGCGCTGGGGGCTATCCCAGCGCAGACTGGGTGCACTGGGAGCCGTCCCAGCGCAGACTGGGTGCACTGGGGGCTGTCCCAGCGCAGACTGGGAGCACTGGGGGCTATCCCAGCGCAGACTGGGAGCACTGGGAGCCGTCCCAGCGCAGACTGGGAGCGCTGGGAGCCGTCCCAGCGCAGACTGGGAGCGCTGGGGGCTGTCCCAGCGCAGACTGGGAGCACTGGGAGCCGTCCCAGCGCAGACTGGGAGCGCTGGGGGCTGTCCCAGCGCAGACTGGGAGCACTGGGAGCCGTCCCAGCGCAGACTGGGAGCGCTGGGGGCTGTCCCAGCGCAGACTGGGAGCGCTGGGGGCTGTCCCAGCGCAGACTGGGAGCGCTGGGCGCCGCTGGAGCCGCTGGTGCCGCTGTGTGCCGGTGCCGGTGCCGGTGTGTCCGTGTGTCCGGCCGGGCTGTCCCCGGGCCAGGGCGGGGCTGGGCTGGGTTCCTTTCCTTGTTGTTGCGCTGTTCTTTTGGGGTTCAGGTTTGGCCGTTTTTCCGCGGGGAGGGGGGTGCGGGTCTGTTCCGGGGTCGTGGACAAGGTGAGGGCCTCGATTAGGACCAAATTTTCGTGCCTGTTGCTCTGGTGATTTATTTAGAAATCCAAAGTTTGCTGTCTGGTGGCCGTCCCGTCGCTCTATAGGATGTACAGGACATATTATCGATATCTGTATCGTGCACAGCGCGGCGCGGGGACGTGCGCGCCCCGCGGGAGCGCCCTCAGGAGCGCAGCCACAATAAAGGAATGAGCATCCATCCCTGCAGCGTCCTTCGGGGACACCGCGAGCCCTAATTCTGCCCCGGGGCGGAGAGCGGGGACAGCCCGGGCACTGCCGGGGACGGGACACGGCACCGGGAGGGGACAGGGACAGAGAGGGGACACGGGCACCGGGAGGGGACAGGGACAGAGAGGGGACACGGGCACGGGGAGGGGACACGGCACCGGGGAGGGGACACGGGCACAGGGAAGGGACAGGGACACAGGGAAGGGACACGGCACGGGGAGGGGACAGGGACAGAGAGGGGACACGGGCACAGGGAGGGGACACGGCACCGGGAGGGACAGGGACTCTGGAAAGGGACACGGGCACGGGGAAGGGACAGGGACACAGAGAAGGGACACGGCACCGGGAGGGGACACGGGCACAGGGAGGGGACACCGCACCGGGAGGGGACACGGGCACGGGGAAGGGACAGGGACACAGGGAAGGGACACGGACACCGGAAGGGGACACGGACACCGGGAAGGGACAGGGACACAGGGAAGGGACACGGCACGGGGAGGGGACAGGGACAGAGAGGGACACGGGGACACGGGCACCGGGAGGGGACAGGGACACCAGGAGGGGACAGGGACAGAGAGGGGACAGGGACAGAGAGGGGACACCGCACCGGGAGGGGACAGGGACGCCGGGAGAGGACAGGGACAGAGAGGGGACACGGACATGGGGAGGGGACAGGGACTCTGGAAAGGGACACGGCACGGGGAGGGGACAGGGACAGAGGGAAGGGACACGGACACAGGGAAGGGACAGGGACAGAGAGGGGACACGGGCACAGGGAAGGGACACGGCACAGCTGGGGGATGGAAAAGGGGAATGCAAAAGCAGAGCTGGAAGAGGGGAACTGGAAAAGGAGAACTGGAAAAGGAGAACTGGAAAAGGGAAACTGGAAAAAGGGAATGCAAAAGCAGAGCTGGAAAAGGGGAACTGGAAAGGGAACTGGAAAAGGGGAACTGGAAAAGGGGAACTGGAAAAGGGGAAGTGGTAAAGGAGAGCTGAAAAGAGAAGTTGGCAAAGGGTAACTGGAAAAGGGTAACTGGAAAGAGCAACTGGAAAAGGGAAGCTGGAAAAGGGAAATTGGAAAAGGGGAAATGGAAAAGGGAAATTGGAAAAGGGGAAATGGAAAAGGGGAGCTGGAAAAGGGGAAATGGAAAAGTGGAGAAGGGCCAGCTCATCTCCCAGGGGTGCTGCATTTTCCCCTTGCCATTGCAAATGGGGAAATTCCCATGGCTTAGGCATTAAAGCAGCTCTAAGGAAACATTGGAAGGGAATAGAATGGGTTGGGCTGGGTTGGGTTGGAAGGGACCCCAAATCCCCCCATTCCCACCCTGCCATGGGGACACCTCCCACTGTCCCAGCCCCAGTGTCCAGCCCGGCCTTGGGCACTGCCAGGGATCCTCTGGGCACCCTGTGCCAGCCCTGCCCACCCTGCCAGGAACAATTCCTGCCCAGGATCCCACCAGCCCTGCCCTCTGGCAGTTTCATTCCCAGCTCTGAGGGAGTTAAAGCCGTGTGGCTGTGGCACTCGGGGACATGGTGGCACTCGGGGACATGGTGGCACTCGGGGACATGGTGGCCTTGGCACTGTTGGGGGAATGGTTGGGCTCTGCTCTCCCAGGGCTTGTCCAACCCAAAGCACTCCGTGGTTCCAGGCACAGAGATTTGTTCTGCTTTAGTTGTCATGGAAAAGGTCACTTGTGATCAGGTGAGTCACAATAAATGTCACCAAAAAGGGACAGAGGCTGGAGCAAGAAAAGCAAAGATTAAAGGTCTCTCAGAGCCACTGGATGTCCCCAAATCAGCTGGGCCAGGTTTAACTCCTGCAGAGGGAATTGGGTAAAGTGGCCTCAGAGCTGCCCGGGAGGGGTTTGAGATCTCACAGAGGTCCAAGTGTCCAAACAGGAACAGGATAAACATGAGGAATACCTCTCAAATGGGGAAAGGGGAACTTGAGGGGTTCTCTGCTCAGTTTAACTTCACCTCCTGAAAAGACTGAGTGGATTCATCAGAAAATCCTGGCAGGGGAACTCGTGAAGGTAACAACCAACATGGGCTGGTCCAAAGCAAATCCCAGCAAATCCCTCCATGCTCTGCTGGAACACCAGACCCTGCAGGTGTGAGGGCACAATTTGGGGTACAATGAGGGAATTTGGTGCAACTCCGACACCCTCCCTGAGGAGAGGGAGCCAACATTGGATTTTTCCACCAGCTGTGGGTGCCAAAGGCATTCTGCAATGCCAGCTATGGCAAAGTTCAAGGTGTGTCCTGTGGGGATAGAGAGCCAGCTTGGGCAGGAAAAAATGCTCCAGTCCCCAACAATCCTCTTGCCTTGCAAATTCTGCAGTGTCTGAAGGGCACTGGAGCCACTGGGATCCCCTGGCCCAGCGGAGCTCAGCTGCTGGGCGGGGATCATGACCAGGAATGGTTCCTGAGTCCTGCTGAGGATCAGTCACACAGCAGTGGTTCCTGAGTCCCTGCTGAGGATCAGTCACACAGCAGTGGTTCCTGTGTCCCTGCTGAGGATCAGTCACAGCCAGCAGTGGTTCCTGAGTCCTGCTGAGGATCAGTCACACAGCAGTGGTTCCTGTGTCCCTGCTGAGGATCAGTCACACAGCAGTGGTTCCTGAGTCCTGCTGAGGATCAGTCACACAGCAGTGGTTCCTGAGTCCCTGCTGAGGATCAGTCACACAGCAGTGGTTCCTGTGTCCCTGCTGAGGATCACTCACACAGCAGTGGTTCCTGTGTCCCTGCTGAGGATCAGTCACACAGCAGTGGTTCCTGAGTCCTGCTGAGGATCAGTCACACAGCAGTGGTTCCTGAGTCCCTGCTGAGGATCAGTCACACAGCAGTGGTTCCTGAGTCCCTGCTGAGGATCAGTCACACAGCAGTGGTTCCTGAGTCCAGCTGAGGATCAGTCACACAGCAGTGGTTCCTGAGTCCTGCTGAGGATCAGTCACAGCCAGCAGTGGTTCCTGAGTCCCTGCTGAGGATCAGTCACACAGCAGTGGTTCCTGAGTCCTGCTGAGGATCAGTCACACAGCAGTGGTTCCTGAGTCCCTGCTGAGGATCACTCACACAGCAGTGGTTCCTGAGTCCTGCTGAGGATCAGTCACACAGCAGTGGTTCCTGAGTCCCTGCTGAGGATCAGTCACACAGCAGTGGTTCCTGTGTCCTGCTGAGGATCAGTCCCACAGCAGTGGTTCTTGTGTCCCTGCTGAGGATCAGTCACACAGCAGTGGTTCCTGAGTCCCTGCTGAGGATCACTCACACAGCAGTGGTTCCTGAGTCCTGCTGAGGATCAGTCACACAGCAGTGGTTCCTGAGTCCTGCTGAGGATCAGTCACACAGCAGTGGTTCCTGAGTCCTGCTGAGGATCAGTCACACAGCAGTGGTTCCTGAGTCCCTGCTGAGGATCAGTCACACAGCAGTGGTTCCTGTGTCCTGCTGAGGATCACTCACACAGCAGTGGTTCCTGAGTCCTGCTGAGGATCAGTCACACAGCAGTGGTTCCTGTGTCCTGCTGAGGATCAGTCCCACAGCAGTGGTTCCTGAGTCCTGCTGAGGATCAGTCACACAGCAGTGGTTCCTGAGCCCAGCTGAGGATCAGTCACACAGCAGTGGTTCCTGAGTCCAGCTGAGGATCAGTCACACAGCAGTGGTTCCTGAGCCCAGCTGAGGATCAGTCACACAGCAGTGGTTCCTGAGTCCTGCTGAGGATCAGTCACACAGCAGTGGTTCCTGTGTCCTGCTGAGGATCAGTCCCACAGCAGTGGTTCTTGTGTCCCTGCTGAGGATCAGTCACACAGCAGTGGTTCCTGAGTCCCTGCTGAGGATCACTCACACAGCAGTGGTTCCTGAGTCCTGCTGAGGATCAGTCACACAGCAGTGGTTCCTGAGTCCCTGCTGAGGATCAGTCACAGCCAGCAGTGGTTCCTGAGTCCCTGCTGAGGATCAGTCACACAGCAGTGGTTCCTGAGTCCCTGCTGAGGATCAGTCACACAGCAGTGGTTCCTGAGTCCTGCTGAGGATCAGTCACACAGCAGTGGTTCCTGAGTCCTGCTGAGGATCAGTCACACAGCAGTGGTTCCTGAGTCCCAGCTGAGGATCAGTCACACAGCAGTGGTTCCTGAGTCCCTGCTGAGGATCAGTCACACAGCAGTGGTTCCTGAGTCCAGCTGAGGATCAGTCACACAGCAGTGGTTCCTGTGTCCCTGCTGAGGATCAGTCACACAGCAGTGGTTCCTGAGTCCTGCTGAGGATCAGTCACACAGCAGTGGTTCCTGAGTCCAGCTGAGGATCAGTCACACAGCAGTGGTTCCTGAGTCCCTGCTGAGGATCAGTCACACAGCAGTGGTTCCTGAGTCCTGCTGAGGATCAGTCACACAGCAGTGGTTCCTGAGTCCTGCTGAGGATCAGTCACAGCCAGCAGTGGTTCTTGTGTCCCTGCTGAGGATCAGTCACACAGCAGTGGTTCCTGTGTCCTGCTGAGGATCAGTCCCACAGCAGTGGTTCTTGTGTCCCTGCTGAGGATCAGTCACACAGCAGTGGTTCCTGTGTCCTGCTGAGGATCAGTCACACAGCAGTGGTTCCTGAGTCCTGCTGAGGATCAGTCACACAGCAGTGGTTCCTGTGTCCTGCTGAGGATCAGTCCCACAGCAGTGGTTCTTGTGTCCCTGCTGAGGATCAGTCACACAGCAGTGGTTCCTGTGTCCTGCTGAGGATCAGTCACACAGCAGTGGTTCCTGAGTCCCTGCTGAGGATCAGTCACACAGCAGTGGTTCCTGAGTCCC
The DNA here is from genome assembly GCA_034336665.1 of Luscinia megarhynchos. NCBI lineage: Eukaryota > Metazoa > Chordata > Aves > Passeriformes > Muscicapidae > Luscinia > Luscinia megarhynchos. The sequence continues at coordinate 648,404 of CM067565.1, read as the reverse complement.
TGCTGAGGATCAGTCACAGCCAGCAGTGGTTCCTGAGTCCCTGCTGAGGATCAGTCACAGCCAGCAGTGGTTCCTGGGTCTCTGCTGAGGATCAGTCACAGCCAGCAGTGGTTCCTGAGTCCTGCTGAGGATCAGTCACAGCCAGCAGTGGTTCCTGAGTCCTGCTGAGGATCAGTCACAGCCAGCAGTGGTTCCTGAGTCCCTGCTGAGGATCAGTCACACAGCAGTGGTTCCTGTGTCCCAGCTGAGGATCAGTCACAGCCAGCAGTGGTTCCTGTGTCCCAGCTGAGGATCAGTCACACAGCAGTGGTTCCTGAGTCCAGCTGAGGATCAGTCACACAGCAGTGGTTCCTGAGTCCTGCTGAGGATCAGTCACACAGCAGTGGTTCCTGAGTCCCAGCTGAGGATCAGTCACACAGCAGTGGTTCCTGAGTCCTGCTGAGGATCAGTCACACAGCAGTGGTTCCTGTGTCCCTGCTGAGGATCACTCACACAGCAGTGGTTCCTGTGTCCCCAGCTGAGGATCAGTCACACAGCAGTGGTTCCTGAGTCCTGCTGAGGATCACTCACACAGCAGTGGTTCCTGAGTCCTGCTGAGGATCAGTCACAGCCAGCAGTGGTTCCTGAGTCCTGCTGAGGATCAGTCACACAGCAGTGGTTCCTGAGTCCCAGCTGAGGATCAGTCACACAGCAGTGGTTCCTGAGTCCCAGCTGAGGATCAGTCACACAGCAGTGGTTCCTGGGTCCGTGCTGTCCCTCAGCTGCTGGCAGAATTTCCTGGAGTGTGCCTGGATGGCCTCAGCTCCTGCAGCCATGAATATTGATTGCCCAAGCTCATAAAATTTGCAAGGCATGGAATACCCAGGGGCTGGTTTGTGCTGTTTGCTCCTTCCTCAGGCCCACATCAGCTTCTCTCAAGCATCTACTGTGGTTTCAATGCTGGGGGCATTCCCTGGATGCAGCAGGGAGGGGAGTCTCCCCTCACATCCAAGAGCTCTTTGTTTCCCTGGAAAAACCTCCCTTGCAGTCCTACAGAACACCACAGCTTTTATGAGAATTTTGAACCAGGTTATAGGAATAGGATTTGAAGGGTTTTGTCCTATCTGCAGACAGTTTAGAAAAAATCGTAGTTTTTTATTGAAATCTAGAAAAGTCAGGATAAATTCACTACAGCAATTTTTGTTCCTTTCTTAGTACAATTCATAGTAATTTTTCTGTCATGAATCTGAAGTTTTTCCCTTAGGTTGCTCAGAAAAGCTGTGCTGGAAGAGTCCAAGCTGTGCCTGGATGAAGCTTGGTTTAGGTTGGATCTCAGGGAAAGGTTCTTCCCCCCAGGGCACTGCCCAGGCTCCCCAGGGAATGGGCAGAGCCCCAGGGGAGTTTGGATGATGCCTCCAGGGATGCCCAGGGGGGATTGCTGGGGGTCTGTGTGCTGGACTGGATGATCCCTGTGGGTGCCTTCCAGCTCAGGATGTTCCATGATTCCTGTTGCTAAAGCAGTGCTAAAGCTTATTTTCATCTTTGCAAAGAGCTCTGGGATTTATTGGTTATAGAGAATTCCTAAAGGGCCAAATGTTTTCACTCCTCAGTGGATTTGAAAGCACAAAGGGAGCACAGCCACCAGGAATGTTCCATGTGCACTTCCCAAGAGAGAAGCTGTGTGGGAAGCCTTTGGTGCAGAGAGGGTTTGGGAATTATTTTGGGGAATTTGTTGTTCCCTGACGCTCTCATGACACCCTGTGGGCTTCCCCCTGTACTGCTGTAGCTGCACAAACAGCCAACAATTCCACTCTTTTCCTCTCCAGTGGCTCTTCACTTCTGTCCCCACGTTTTTCTCAGTGGCTTTTCCTCCAGGCTTTAATTCAGCAGGGGAATCCTGTCCCTGGATCCCTGGCAGTGCCCGCATGGATGGGGCTGGAGCTCCTGGGGCAGTGGAGGTGTCCCTGCCACGGCAGGGGTGGCCCTGGGTGGGCTCTGAGGTCCCTCCCAACCCAAACCACTCCAGGATTCTGTGCTTCTGTGAAGAGAACAGTCGGTGCTCTGCCAAGCTGAGATCAGACTGAACCTGGGATGAAAATTTTATTGGGAATACTTTCCCAAATGACAGCAGCAGCAGAGTCAGTCCCAGAGATCTGATCATTCCTGCTGCTCAGCAGAGCCAGCAGTGGTTCAGGGGAAGGTGAGACAGAGCAGAGGCACAGCCTGAGAGCTCCCCTGGGAAACCAGGCTCACGTGCTGCCAGGGAATTCTGTGTGGGATGAGGGGAACAGCAAACTCCCAAGGGTGGGGAAAAGAGAGCAGGGTCCTTCCCAGGAACAGCCCAGAGCTGCCAGGGGCTGCTGAGGGCCTCAGAGGCTCCAGACACAGCAGGGCTTTCAAGTGTTGGGGGAATAAATTAAATTACATGGAGGCTCCAGGGTGGGTATTCCTCAGGGAATCATAGAGACGTGGAATGGCACAGAACCATGGAATGGTTTGGGTGGGAAGGGACCCCAGAGCCCCCCCAGTGCCCCCCCCTGCCATGGGGACACCTCCCACTGTCCCAGCCCCAGTGTCCAGCCCGGCCCTTGGGCACTGCCAGGGATCCAGGGGCAGCCACAGCTGCTCTGGGCACCCTGTGCCAGCCCTGCCCACCCTGCCAGGAACAATTCCTGCCCAAGATCTGAATTGTTCACTACATGAGTAATTGCAGCCCCTCTGGTTGGGTGCCCACTGGAATGCTTTCTGCTGGGAAGAGCACGTGGATCCTGCTGTGAGCTGGCAGGAGAGGGAGCTGGGCTGGGACTGATGGGCTGGGCTGGGCTGAGCTGGGCTGAGCTGGGCTGAGCTGGGCTGAGCTAAGCTGAGCTGAGCTGGGCTGGGCTGGGACTGATGAACTGATCTGGGCTGGGCTGAGCTGAGCTCAGCTGCCCGGCAGCTCTGGTGATCCCAGCCCACCCCAGCCCCAAGGGATTGGGCACACTTTGCCATGTGGGAAAAGCCATCCATGGACTCCCTGCTCCCCTGGGAAACCCGTGGAGCCTGGCCTTGCAAGGTGGGCAGGAAATCTGCAGCTCCAGCAGCCAGCTCCTGAAATCCAGCTGCAGAGAATGGCCCACCCACCTGCATGTGCTGGCCTCCAGCTGCAGGAATCCCCAGCTGCAGGAATCCCCAGCTGCTGCTCCATGCACTCTGAGCCCTCTCCCATCCCTCTGTGCTCCTTTCCCTTCCCCATCACTGGGGTGTTTGGTTGCTCCTGTAATATATGTCATAAAATAATTCCTGTTGGTTTGTAATTAATGTGAAATAAATCATGTTTGTATAAGTAAAGAAAATAATAAGGAAACTTTAGAACATAAAGCTGCAGAGGGAGGAACAGAGATTGCTTCATTGCAACACTGCAGCTGCCAACAAAAGCTGGAGAACCTAAATTAGCAAGTTAATAGAAGTGGCTCGGGTGGAGATTGCCCTTTCAGAAACTGTCCAGGAAACATCCAAGTCGTCAGGGAAAGCTACATCTCAATGCCGGGTTCCCTAAGCCAAAATCTGCATTCACCGAAATCCATCGATTCCCGAAATGGTTTTGTCCAGCCCTAGGCAGAGAAAGAAAGCTCCATGAATATGAAAAGAAAGGAGGACCTGTGCTCCAGGCTGGAATTCGGCCTGATCTCTTCATTATTTATAACACTCCCACCTCTGGGTGCCCCCAGCCATGGCTTCTGCAGCAGCAGAGTGCCAGGGTGAATGCACAACAGCAGCTGGAAAGGTGGATTTGAGGGAAAGGAATTGGGATTTCTGTGTACTCTGTGCATATCTCACTGTGTTCATCTGCTGCCCTTCCCAGTGGGAATCATCAATGCCTGGTTCTTAATTAGGTCACAGTCAATCCCATGACTTTTGTGAAGACCCTGGACGCTGGGAATAGACAAAACCCCACAGAAGGGAAGAGGAATCCCTGTGATAATTGATAAAAGATTTGTGCTAATCAGAAAAGTATTGGGGTTTGTATAAACCAGAATAATTAAGTCTGAAATGAAGCATGACACTAAAGAAAGGAAAATATAGGATTAAATAATTCTGGTTTAAATCCCCCTGTTATTAATATTATTTTTCTAAATAAGTTGTATCTACTGACAGCTTGCAAAACAAGGCTTTCCCACAGCCCAGCAGATCCTGCAAAATCAGCTTTCCAGATCTGTGTGACCAATTGCAGCCCATCCCTGAGGGCAGACTGCCTGGCTTCTGCCATTTATCTACCCAGACTGGATGGTTATCTGTGGGACTGACAAACTGTCCAGAGATGCCACCGACCACCACTGCTCACCTGGCAGGATTATGACAGCAAAACAATAACAATGATTGATGACTACAAGGAACCCGTGCTGTAAAGGGAGCTGCAAACCAAAGCTGGGTGGAGCATGGAGTGGGCAGTGCCCCCCATGTACCCCCAGTGCTCTGTCTGTATAAAATAAAGCAATCCAAATTTTGCTGAATATCGAGATTTTGTTTCTCATTTATAACATCAATTATTGATGCATGGTTTTATCCCCCCAGCACTGACCTGTCACAGCACCTCCTTTGGCAGCAAGTGCCACTCTCCAGCATTCTGCTGCTGTCCCTGCATTCGTGGCTTTTCCTGTCTTGTCCTGGCTCCACATTCCACTCTTCCTGTTCCCCAGGGGTGCCACCACTCAGCCAGAGAAACCTGGAAGCACAGAACTGATCAGACATTAAATATCTGATTTATTCTATGTTAAACATCAACTTTAACAACACAGCTGTTGGGCACGAGGAGATTCTGAGTCTGTGCTTGGAATAGTGAAAAGTGTCCCTGGTGCTTGGCAAGCTGACAGAAGCAAACACTTAACAATAACAACTCATTTAATATAATATTGCATTGGTCAAATACATATTAATGAAGATTATATATATTTATTTTTTTAACTTTATATGTTGCAGAAACTCTTCATCTTCATTCAACTTCTGATCTCATATCCTTAGACTATATGCTACAGTGCAGATGTGATTTTGAGAGTCCTGTATTTTATTTTTCCACGTGGCCTCCAGGTTTGTGGTTTGAATAGCTGAAGGGTCAGTGGTATATTTTTCCTTGCTTTTTAGGTGTTATTTGCCTGGAGTTTTTTAATGTTATTTTATTATATAGACATTCTAGCCATTTTTATAAGTATTTCTAATCAATTTTAGCTGTTTTATTGTTGTCAGTTAGTTATAAAAGCATTACTTACTATTTTACAACTATAATTATTTCTGCAAAAGTTAATGTTATAATACATATATATTTCTATATAATACATACATAGCTTCTATTTTAATATTTTGTGAATTTCTGCAAAAGTTAATGTTATAATACATATATACTTCTATGTAATACATACGTAGCTTCTATTTTAATATTTTGAGAAAGCCTAAACTCTAATATATATTTATCACACAAAGATAAATAATTTATATACGGATTAAGGTATTAATTAGAAAAGGCTGACAAATTATATTATATCAAAGGTAATTAAAAAGAGATTATAAACTTTATAAATAAATTATAAAAAGATATTTTAATTATAGCAAATTAATTTATAACCAAATAATAGTGAAAGACAATAAATACATAGTTATTTATAACAGAAATGGGACCTTGAATCGTTCCACACAGGGTACAACACAGAGGTTTCCACAAACCCAGCAAAGCAAGGAGCAAAAATTGCAACATTTGTAGAGTAATGTTTTCATAAAACCACCTTTGCAATGCAGGGGCGCTGCCTAATGCACATTTATTTAGCAATACTCATTTCTGTGCCTGCCTGGCTGCTTTAGGGGGGCTCTGGGGAGGTGCCCCCGATCCATTTTAAACAAAGTTCAACACGGGGTTTCTTGCCAAGCGAGACGTGTGTGCTGCCCTGGGCCACAGGTTGTGAATGTGATAATTGATAAAAGATTCCTGCTAATTATAAAAGTATTGGGGTTTGTATAAACCAGAATGCTCAGGGCTGAAATGAAGCATGACACTAAAGAAAGGAAACCATGCTATAAAAGGGAGCTGAGGGTGCTATAAATAAGAAACAAAAGTCTTGATATTCAGCAAAATTTAGATTGGTTTATTTTATATAGACAGAGCAAAGCACTGCTGGGGATACATGGGAGGCACTGCCCACTCCATGCTCCACCAAACTTTGGTTTGCAGCTCCCTTTTTATAGGATGGTTCCTCTTGTAGTAATCAATAACTGTTATTGTTTTGTTGTAGTAATTCTGCAAGGTAAGCAGTGGTGGTCAAAGAAACTTCCAAACTTCTGTGGGACAGCTCTTGGGACAATTGGTCATGTAACCATCTGCTCTTGGTAGATAAAAAATAGAACAAGTAAGAAGTCTGATCTTTAGCAGATAGTTCATGATTGATCACACAAAGGTAGGAAATCTGATTCTGCAAAAAAACCTTTCAGACCATGGAAAACGCACTTTTTTTTTTTTCTTTTACAAACTGATATACACAATATTCATAACAGGGGGATTTAAACAGAGTGGGTTTAATCATATATTTTCCTTTATCTAAGTCCATGTTCTTTTCTTATTTTAAGTAATCTGGTTTATACAAACTACAAAACTTCTATGATTGGGAGGACTGTTGCATTTGTCTTTACAAACAATCTGTGTATCTGCTGGGAGATAAAGTTAGCACCGAGAGATAAAAGAAACAATGGGAGGCATTCCACTGATTGATGAATGGAAACAGGTATTTGCCTTTACAAACAAGCTGTAGGTTTGCTGGTAAATGAAATTGGGTATCAGAAGATGAAAGAAGCAACGGGGGAAAACGATGAGTTCTGTAAGAATTAAAAAGTAAAAGGGAGGGTTATACATTAGAGGGGAATCTCAGGTGTCAGGCGTTCTGGGCAGTCTGTGCCTCTCAAGTACCTCAGACAGTGGGGAAAGAGAGAGGGAAATGCAACCGGGAAAATAGGATAAAAATGAGGCTGCGTCCTCCAAAAATTTGAGAGATCCCAGAGAAATGCTCCATGGCCTCTGCCTTTATTGGAATAAAGCAAAAAGGATTCCTCTGTCTCCTTTTTGGACATAAACCTCTGGTGTTTGTGGATTAATTTTCCATCCATGATGAACACGAATCATTTGTCGATTAACACAAAGAGAACGCAAGAATGCTGTCATGATGGAGCGGCTTTGCCATCATCTTCGCTCCCCTCAGGCCCTGCCGCCATCTTTGCTCCCCTCAGGCCCTGCTGCCATCGTTACTCTCCTCAGGCCCCACCACCATCTTCGCTCCCCTCAGGCCCCGCTGCCACTTTTGTTCCCTTCAGGCGCCGCCACCATCTTTGCTCCCCTCAGGCCCCTTCGCCATCTTTGCTCCCCTCAGGCCCCGCCACCATCTTTGCTCCCCTCAGGCCCCTTCGCCATCTTTGCTCTCCTCAGGCCCCGCCGCCATCTTTGCTCCCCTCAGGCCCCGCCGCCATCTCTGCTCCCCTCAGGCGCCGCCATCATCTTCACTCCCCTCAGGTGCCTCCGCCATCTTTACTCTCCTCAGGCGCCGCCGCCACTTTTGCTCCCCTCAGGCCCCGCTGCCAACTTTACTCTCTTTAGGCCCCACCGCCATCTTTGCTCCCCTCAGGCCCCGCCGCCATCTTTGCTCTCCTCAGGTGCCACCGCCATCTTTGCTCCCCTCAGGCCCCGCCGCCATCTTTGCTCCCCTCAGGCCCCTTCGCCATCTTTGCTCTCCTCAGGCCCCGCCGCCATCTTTGCTCCCGTCAGGCCCCGCCGCCATCTTTGCCGGCCGCTCCCAGAGGCGGGAACGCGCTGTGGGCGTGGCTCCCCAGGCTCCGCCCCCGCGCGCGGCGGGGTCACATGACCGCGGCCCGTGCGCAGCCCGAGCCAACATGGCGGCGGCGGCGGGCGCAGGGGCCGCCGCGCTGGGCGCTGCCCGCCTTTAGGGGCCGCCGGCCACCCCGGGAGCAGCCGCCGAGCCCCGCCGCGTCCGACATGAGGGAGAAAAGCCGCAGGAAGAAGGGCAGGACCTGGGCAGAGGCCGCCCGGACGGTGCGCGGGGGGGCGCGGGGCGGGTCGGAGGCCGCGGGCCGGGCCGGGTTTGTTCGGGCTGTTCTCCCCGGCGCTGCCCGGCAGGAATTGCCCTGGGAGCGGCGCGGGGGAGGTTCCGCCGCCGGGATCTGAGGGGGGAAGTCACATCCGCCGGCCAGTGACCAGCACGGGGGGTTTCGCTGTGCTTTCGGTGTTTTCCGTGCCAGACTCCTCCAAGTGGGAGCTGCCGTGCTGCCCCGGGGCAGGCGATTGGAAATCCCACAGAGCGAATTTTCATCGGCCGGCTTCCCGGCGTGGCGGGTTTGCTGCTTGCTGGCCCGGCGTGCAGAAAAGGGAAGTTCAGAAGTGGAGTTGCCTCTGCCATCCCCGTCGCACACGTGTGACCTGTGAGAGCTCAGCTCTCCCTTCCCAGCCCGGGATAAATCCCCCTCACCGAGAGAGGGAGGAGCTGCGGCTCTCCGAGCCCTCCTGCAAGCGGGATCTGTTCAAACAAGACTTGAAAAGTCTGGCTGGGAAGCAAATGTAAATAGAAACCTGCGGCTGAGGCTTGCATGGGATATTTTAATAAATAAATTCGTTTGTGTTTACGGCTTGGAAGGCATCAGGATAGCTGCTGCGCTCAGGAGATGGGCTGCAGTTGGAGATTTTTAAGGAATAACTTGCTAGCTTGCAGGCAAACACCTTGGTACCGCTCTGAGTGTGGTTTTGTGAGTGATTTTAACAGTTTCTTTTGGAAGAGCAGTGGCAGGATCTCAGTGGAGGTGGGATCGGCTCTGCCCCAGCCTCTGTGCTCTGCTGTCCATCCACTGATCCCTTCCAGAATCCACTTAAGGGCTAAACCCTGTGTTCAGCAGAGCTGCACTGAGACCTCTCCCCAGGGCAGGCTGCACCTTGCCCAGAGCCAGGGACAGCAGGCAAAAGGAGGAGAGGATGAGCAAACCCTGCCAAAAGGCCAGCTCTGGGAATCTGTGTGCTCAGCAGGAATGCTGGAGCAAACTCCAGCTCCAGTCTCCCCGGGGCTTCTCTGTGTTTTGGGGTTGGAATCGTGGCTGTGCTTCGTGTCCCAGGTTGTGTGCTGGGCTTGGCTCTCTGCTGCTGCTTGGGGTTTGTAGGGAGAGTTGTAAAACTGTGCTGAGGAATGTAAAAGCTCTCAGGTGCCTTGTTCTGCTTTTGGGAGGTGACATGAAACTGTCCCCAAGCTCAGGAATCTTCCCTTCTGTCTCCAGGTGTCTCCTCTGTGTGGAGGCTCCCTCAGGGAGCTCTGAGCTGGCTCTGGGGTGACCCCAAGGGCTGCAGGGGATGGGCCTGGGGCTCTGCTTGTCACAGGATCAGAGTCATCCAGCTTGGAAAAATCCCTCCAGTCCCAGCTGTGCCCAGTCCCCTCCCTGTCCCCAGCCCAGAGCCCTGAGTGCCACATCCAGGTGCCACCCCCCAGGGATGGGCACTGCAAAGCTCCCAGGGCAGCCCCTGCCAAGGCCTGAGCACCCTTTCCATGGAGAAATTGCTGCTGCTGTCCCACCTGAGCCTGCCCTGGCCCAGCCTGAGCCCATGTCCCCTTGTCCTGTCCCTGTTCCCTGGCAGCAGAGCCCGAGCCCCCCTGGCTGTCCCCTCCTGGCAGGGAGTTGTGCAGAGCCACAAGGTGTCCCTGAGGCTCCTTTTCTCCAGGCTGAGCCCCTTCCAGCTCCCTCAGCCTCTGCTGGGGCTCCAGCCCCTTCCCAGCTCCCTCAGCTTGTCCTGGGAGCCTCCCCAGCTCCCTGCACAGCAGTCTCAGGTCATCCCAGCTGGATTTCCTGGGGCAGCTCTGCTCCTCCTCTGCTTCCTCTGCACTGGTGCTCACAGGTGGTTGAGGCAGCCAAACCACCAAAAACATTGTTTTTTTGTAATTAACTTCTGGTGGAGTTTGGGGTTAGGTGTCCTCCAGTTCTGGGGAGGTGATTTACTCTTGAGTTAACTGAGTGCACTGGAGCAGCCCAGGGCTGAGATGTGGGAGTGAGGCCGTGCTGGCAGGGCCTGGGGGAGCTGTGGGGTGAGGGGATCCCAGCTGTGCTGCTTTGGGGAGCTGTGGGGCTGGCAGCTGGGCCAGCAGAGCGGTGTGAGGTGACAGAAGGGTCCCCATGAGGGCAGGAAGTTGCTGTTGATAAACAACCTTTTCTCATTTCCTGTGCAGCTGCAGAGAGCTGGGAGCTGCTGCCTGAGCAGGGGACAGGCACTGGGGTCCCTGCAGCTCCAAACCCACCTGCTGCTGGGGTGGGCAGCACACAGCTTGTGTTCAGGCTGCACTGTGAGCTGTGCCGGGCTGGGGATGGGGTCCTGCATCCAGAACTGTGCCAGGTGTGTGGGCACAGCCGGGGGTGCCCAGGTAACCCAGGGTTATCAGGGATCTGGAAGTGCTGCCTCTTCACCCTGTGCTGGCAGGGAGAGCAGCTCTGGGCTGGGACTGGCCTTACTCTTGCCTGGGGTGTGTTGTGCTGCTGCATCCCACACCCCCAGGGTGGGCAGCAGGAAAGGGGGGACTGTGCCCTGTGCCCAGGTGAGACCCCACTGCAGAGCTGCCCCAGCCCTGGGGATCCCAGCAGCACAAGGAGCTGGAGCTGCTGCAGAGCCCAGAGGAGCCCCAGAGCTGCTGCAGGGCTGGAGCCCCTCTGCTCTGAGCCAGCCTGGGAGAGCTGGGGGTGCTCACCTGGAGAGGAGAAGGGTCCAGGGAGAGCTCAGAGCCCCTGGCAGGGCCTGAAGGGGCTGCAGGAGCTGCAGAGGGACTGGGGACAGGATGGAGGGACAGGGCCCAGGGAATGGCTCCCACTGCCAGAGGGCAGGGCTGGCTGGGATCCTGGGCAGGAATTGTTCCTGGCAGGGTGGGCAGGGCTGGCACAGGGTGCCCAGAGGATCCCTGGCAGTGCCCAAGGCCAGGCTGGGCACTGGGGCTGGGACAGTGGGAGGTGTCCCTGCAGCAGGGGGGGCACTGGGGGGGATTTAAGGTCCCTTCCCCCCAGACCATCCTGGCACTCCCCTCACAAAAGTGACACCTCAGCCCTCTGTGTCCCTGGCTGACCCAGCCAAGGAGCATTTCCAGAGCCCAACCCCCACACAGGCCCAGCCTCTTGGCACTGCAGCAGGAAACCCTTTCCTCAGGTCACCCACGGGGATTTCCCCTGCAAAACCAACACCAGATCCCTTCAGCCTCAGCCCATCCCAGCTCACAGCTGCCTCCCTGCCCACAAAGCTCCACAACAGCCTGGCTGGGGCTTCCTGCCACCCATGGCATGGGGACAGCAGCCCAGGGCAGGGCAGGGCCACTCAGCTCGGCACCCTCCCTCCTTGGAGGTGCACCTGAGCCCCGAGCTGAACACAGGGAGAGGAAAAGCAGCAGCTGCAGGAGCTGGGCACTCAGAACATCCCACAGCAGTTCTGTGCTTCCTGTCAGCAGTGGAACACCGGGGCACCTTCACCCCAAACGCTGGGAGGGCTGGAATGGACACTGGACACTTCAGTGGTGACAATGGGGAAAAGCAACATTACAGCTCATCCAGTGCCATGGCAGGGACACTCCCACTGTCCCCAGTGCCCATCCCGGCCTTGGGCACTGCCAGGGATCCTCTGGGCACCCTGTGCCAGCCCTGCCCACCCTGCCAGGAACAATTCCTGCCCAGGATCCCACCAGCCCTGCCCTCTGGCAGTGGGAGCCATTCCCTGGGCCCTGTCCCTCCATCCTTGTCTCCATCTTTCCTGTCAGCCCCTTCAGGCACTGGAATGCCACAGTTCGGCCACCCTGAAGCTTCTCCAGGTGAACAATCTCTATTTTCTCAGCCTTTCCTCACAGCAGAGCTGCTCCATCCTCTGCTCCCCTTGGTGCCTCCTCTGGGCTCTCTCCAGCAGCTCATCTCCTCCTTTTCCCATGGGCAAAGTCTGGAGGCTGCTCTGGAGCACAGCAGGCTCCTCCTGGAGAACCTGGGATGGGTTTTCACTTCCCACTGAGGTGTTGAACAAGGTGATGCTGCAGAAGATTCAGGTATTAATCCCAGCTTGTGGAATGAGCTGGTAAAGGCTTCCTGGTTTGTTTTTTTTTGTGGAGGGGATTGTTTGTTGCTCTGTTTGACTTTTTGGTGGTGCTTTGTTTTGTTTTTAAGGCCCTGGGGATTATCACAGCTCCTTCCCTGTTCCCAGGTCATGGCCAGGGATGAATTTCCAAGGCAGCCACAGAGCTGTGGTGAGGGGTGGTGTGTCACAAGTGTAAAATGCCTTTGCAGAGGTTTCTGAAGGACAGGGGCAGGGCAGGTGGTGGCCACAGCTCCGGGACTGAGGCACTGTCTGCTCTGCTGGCTGGGAATTACCTTGGCACTGCTTCAGGGAACCAGGCTGAGCAGGGCCTGGCACAGCCTCTGGTCATGGAGAAGGGCACTTTGCTTCACTCCTCACTCACTCAGATCCCTCAGCAGCTGCAGCTCTTGGGTGTATTTCTCATGAATTTTTTCAAGTTCTTCCTGCAGGATTTCTGTGCTGGGGCACCTCCAGTGCTGGGGCCTGGGGAAGGGGCTGGAGCCCCAGGAGAGGCTGAGGGAGCTGGAAAGGGGCTCAGCCTGGAGAAAAGGAGCCTCAGGGGCACCTTGTGGCTCTGCACAACTCCCTGCCAGGAGGGGACAGCCAGGGGGGCTCGGGCTCTGCTGCCAGGGAACAGGGACAGGACAAGGGGACATGGGCTCAGGCTGGGCCAGGGCAGGCTCAGGTCGGACAGCAGCAGCAATTTCTCCATGGAAAGGGTGCTCAGGCCTTGGCAGGGGCTGCCCTGGGAGCTTTGCAGTGCCCATCCCTGGGGGTGGATGTGGCACTCAGGGCTCTGGGCTGGGGACAGGGAGGGTTTTGTTGCCTTGGAGGGATTTTCCAGCCTCAGGGATCCTGGGATTCTGTGAGTTCCCAGCAGAGCCAGGGTTTGCAGGTGTGAGCTCAGCTTCATCCTCTGCCACCTGCACTTCAGGTCCTGGAAGTTGTAGTGAGCTGAAATCTGCTTTGAGCTCATCCTGGGCATCTCTAACAGACAAATGGAGGCTTAAAAATGGTTCTTGTGTGGGAGAGAACTTGTGAAGGGTGAGGTGGGAGTGTAATCCCCTCTAATGGCTGGAGCAAACCAGCAGACTACAAAATCCTCCTTCCAGTCACAATAATCCAATTACTGGTCTGCCCTTTTAAACACTAATTTCCAAGTTCTTTGCTCCTGCTGGCAGTTTTAACCTCTTGAAGGGCTGTGAGTTGCTGCAGATGCTGTCCCTGCAGCTGTGGGTGTGCAGGTGGTTGCTGTGGAGCTCAGTGAAATCCATTTCCCATCTCTGGGGCTGGCAGGGCAGTGCTGGCTGAGGTGGGGCTCATTGAATTGCTGTTACAATTATAATTAGCAGTACACCTCCTTTGAAAGCCCCCCCAGGGCCTGGCTCTTGGCTTGGCAGTGGAGCCCCTGTCCCAGGGTGTGAGTGCAGCTGGAAAAGCCTGGAATGTTGTTTCCTGAGCAGAGCAGGGTGTGAGAAGCAGGGAGGGGGGAGCTGAGGCTGTGCCAGGTGGGCAGTGCCTCCAGTGCCTCTCCCAGGTGGAATTTTGGGCACCTATTCACCACTGCTGTGTCCCGGGAGAAAAAGTTCAGTGCTGCTGAAGGATCCCAAGGACATTCTCTGAATTCAGAGAGTCACAGAACACTTTGGGTTGGGAAGGACCTTAAATCTGATCCCATCCCATCCCTGCCAGTGTCCAGCCTGGCCTTGGGCACTGCCAGGGGTCTAGGGGCAGCCACAGCCCCTCTGGCAATTCAATTCCATCCCAGCCCCTCCTCATCCTTCCAGGCAACAATTTCTGTCCTTGTTTAACACCAGAAATGTGCTGTAGGTGTGGATTTTACTGCAGCTTTGGCTTGGTCTGTCTCATTCATTCCATTTTAGCAGGAGGGGTTCCTGCAGCCCTGGGGAGCTCCTCCCTGCACAGGGTGTGCTCTCCTCCCACCTCTGCAAGGCTGGGGGGCATTTCAGGACAAGGCTTTTGAAGTGCAATGTTTGAGACCCAAAGCCTCAAATCTGAATATAAAACCCCAGGATTGGTTTGGGAGGGACTTTGGGGATCACCCCCTGCCTTTGCAGCACCTGTACATGCACCTGGTCACTGCAGTGACAGCACTTGGGTGTCTCAGGAGAAGTGGAGCAGCTTCTAGGAAATGTGCTTGGATGTGCCCTCAGGTGTTTTTTAATTTTGAAAAGGGGGAAATTGAAATTGTGCAGCACAGGCTGAGGTGTTGTGAACCACCAAGAGTGATTTGCTTGAGTGCAAGTACAACAATGAAGGTGTGGGTTAGTGCCCAGGCTCAGCAGGGCTGCCTGAGACCATCCTGTGCCTTTGGGGTTCACTCCCTGCTCCTCAGCACGTGTCAAACACACCAGAACCACGTGCTTGGGAGTTAGATTTGCTTTTCCTGTGATTGTCAGGGTTGGTGTGTTTGGAGGAGTGAGAGTGGAGGCCCAAGAGCAGCTGGGACATTCAGTGCCATTGCTGTAGTGTCTCTAAAACATCTCTGCTGTCACCAGTGGGGTGTTCTGGGGGTGTGACCCAAATGTCCTCAGTGGGACACAGGGACAGTCTGCAGGGAATGGAGGCTTGGGAAATTGTGCCCCTTGCTCACCTTCTGTGGGTGCTTTGCAGGGGAGCAGAGCAGTGCAGTGAGGGGGGATGAAATCTGGGAGGAGGAATAAGATCCCAGAATGGTTTGTGCTGGAGAGACCTTAAAGCTCATCCTGCCATGGGCAGGGCCACCTTCCCCAGAGCAGCCTGGTCTGAGCCTCTGCTCCAGGGAACAGGGCCAGGACAGGGAAATGGGCTCAGTGCTCCCAGCCCCAGTGTCCAGCCCGGCCCTGGGCACTGCCAGGGATCCAGGGGCAGCCCCAGCTGCTCTGGGCAGTGAAACAAGATGTTTTAATAGTGAATGTAAGGAGGTAATTGTTAGAATCTGTTACCCCAGTGGTGCTGGAGTTTCCACTGCTGGACTTTAGCAGCAGGACAGGAGAGTTTTTAAACGCACTCAGGATTCCAGTCAGGCTGATGCTCCCTGTGTGATGGAAGCTCTGTTATCTCAGTGTTTCACTGCTTTAGGAGATAGCAGAAATGCAGGCAAAAATGTTAATGGAGCCTCAGAGTCTGGGGTTTGCTGGATCCACTGTGGAGCCCTGGATGTGCATCCCTGAGGGAGTCAGAGATTTGCTTCCCTCACATTTCAAGGAATGAGTGAGAGCTTCAGGCTGGGTCAGTGAGAGCAAACATGGAAATTCTGCAATTTCCTGCTGCTTTGGTGCCTTCTGCATTCCCTGATCTCCCTGCATCCTCCTCCAGGTTGGAGCTGTCACCCTGCTCCAGGGAACAGGGACAGGACAGGGGGAAATGGGCTCAGGCTGGGCCAGGGCAGGCTCAGGTTGGACAGCAGCAGCAATTTCTCCATGGAAAGGGTGCTCAGGCCTTGGCAGGGGCTGCCCAGGAGCTTTGGAGTGCCCATCCCTGGGGGTGGCACTCAGGGCTCTGGGCTGGGGATCAGGCACAGCCTGGACTCATTCTGGAGACCTTTTCCAGCCTCAGGGATCCTGGGATTGTCCAGGCACACAGGTTACACACTGACACCAGTTTTGCTTTAATTACAGTCATTTTTAACTGAAGCCCAGCAGACAGTTGCTGGCACCTGGCAGCTCTGGGTGTCCCTGTGCTCTTGGGGCAGGTGGGTTTAAATCCCAGGTGGATTTAACTGGAAGGACCAGGGAGCAAACCCAGACCTTTGGGGTGAGCATGAGCTGTGTGTCACAGGGACACTCTGGTGGCTCCTGGATCTCTGAAACAACATCCAAACCAGCCCTGCTTCAAAGCACTTCTGTTCCTTCTGAGCCAGGCTGCTGTGGCTGCTGCTCACAGCAATCCCTGGCTGTCTGGTTTGGATTTAGTTTAAACTAGGTAGAAACACTAATTAGTGTAGTTGTTTAGATTTGTTAATTTTCATATATTTATATTTTTTGCTGTGAGATAGGGTTAGGAGTAAAAACAAGGCAGGCTTAGAACTTAAAGGATGTAAAGAAAAACTTTATTAATAACAAATTAAGAATATTTTTTCTAAATTTTTTTTTCTAAATGCTAATTAATGCAAAAGCAGCACAATGTCATTGTAGAGATGCAGGATCTGAGCTTGTGAACATCTCTCTTTGGGACACATGAAAAGTTTCTTTCCTGAAGCATGGCTGGGAGCTGGGTGCTCTCCTGAAGCTGTTCTCAGGCCCCTCGTGGATATTGGGTGTAATATCCATGTTACTGATCCTCTGGTAACTGCATATCCATGGCAGGGTGTTGTGGTGGTGCTGTCCCTGCAGGAGCCTGAGTTGTGTTTCACTGCATCCTGAGTTCAAAATTGATTTCAGGAGATAAAAATCATCCTATTCCTCCTTCTGACCAGTCCTGCACTTTGTGTTCTTTCTTTCCTCCTTTCCATGTGGGGAAGTTGGAATTTGCTCTCCAACCTCTTGCAAGAAGCAGCAATAAATATTCTCCCTGCCAGCTTTTCCTGAGCCCAGTGTGTGCTTCCCCTGGGGTAACAGAGCCCAGTTCTCTTCTCCCCTGTTGATGCTGGCACAGGATGCACCAACCTGGTTTGTGCAGAGCTGTGATCAGTGCTGGGGCTGCAGGAGAAACCCCTGTGCCAGGTGAGACCCCTGCCTTGGGTCCAACAGCAGCAGCACTGGAGCTGCTCTGAGCCAGCCTGGGAGAGCTGGGGGTGCTCAGTGGAGAGGAGAAGGGTCCAGGGCAGAGCTCAGAGCCCCTGGCAGGGCCTGAAGGGGCTGCAGGAGCTGCAGAGGGACTGGGGACAGGATGGAGGGACAGGGCCCAGGGAATGGCTCCCACTGCCAGAGGGCAGGGCTGGCTGGGATCCTGGGCAGGGATTGTTCCTGGCAGGGATGGAATTCCCAGAGCAGGGCTGGCTGGATCCTGGGCAGGAATTGCTGCTGGGATGGAATTGCCAGAGCAGCTGTGGCTGCCCCTGGATCCTGGCAGTGCCCCAGGCCAGGCTGGACAGGCTGTGGAGCCTTTGAGCATAAAGCTGATCCCATTCCCAGCCCTGCCATGGACACCTTCCACCATCCCAGGCTGCTCCAGGGATAAAGGCTTCACTGAGGATTAAACCCTCCCTGAGCTCGAATAATGTCAGTTTTAAAGCATGAGCTCAGCCCATCACTGCTTCCCTGTCGTGCAGAAGCTCTCAGGGGCAGGAACAGGAGTTCAGGTGTCTCTGCTCCCCTCCTGCAGCTGTTTCCATCTGAGCCTGCACACCCCAGCTCTTGCTGGAGCCCAGACTTGTTCAGAAGGAGAGCTGTCCCTGCTCAGCAGTGAGGGGTTTATCCTTCAATAGGGACATTTTCATCCAGCTGTGACCTGGGATGGTTTTTCCTCTGCTAAATAAACTCTGGAGAGGAGCTGAGGTGCCCCCTGTGTGTGACCTCCTGTTTGGGACACTCATTCACACCCCACAGGGGAGGCACAGCAGTGCTCTGGCTCTTCCTGTGCCTGAAGTGTTTGTTTTCCTTATTTCCTTGTGCTGGGAGCATTTGAGGGGCTCCCTTCCCCCTTCCCCTTCCCCTTCCCCTTCCCCTTCCCCTTCCCCTTCCCCTTCCCCTTCCCCTTCCCCTTCCCCTTCCCCTTCCCTTCCCCTTCCCCTTCCCCTTCCCCTTCCCCTTCCCCTTCCCTTCCCCTTCCCCTTCCCCCTTCCCCTCTGCCACTCTTACTGTCAAACTGAAATTCTGCAAGGAAGGTTTTTCTCAGTTCAGCTTTGGGTTGTAGATGAGCCCTTCAGTAACAAACTGGTTTTCTTTAGTCTCCACACCCAGTGCACTTCCCTTAACCAGGCAGCAGATGTGCTTCAAATGCCATTTATTGTGAATATTGTCACAGTTCAGGCCACTGGGGCTTCTGCCCATCCCTGAGCTGTTGTTACTCTGGGCTTGAGGAGAAGGGATGGGTGCTGAGTTTCTCCTGTGCTCCAGAGGGGAGGGAAGGAATGTGGGGAGCAGTGCCTCCAGGAGAGCTGCCCTGGCCCAGGCTGGCTCTCCATGGGCACCTGAGCTGAGATTCCTCAGGCTCTGGGTGTTTGGGGTCACCTTTGCCTGCAGGGAAGGGCTGGGCTGGCTCTGAGCTGGGGGTCAGTCACAGGCTGGTGGTGCCAGAGGCTTTTCCAGCCTCACTGATGCCAGGACTGTGCCAGCACCCACCAGAGGTGAAGCTGCTTGGGCAGCTCCAGCAGGAATTTCACTGATCAAACAGGAGGTGATGCTGGTTTGAGCTGCTCCTGAGCCCCTTCCAGCCCATCAGAGAGCTCCAGGAGCTCACTCAGACATTTGGGACAAACCTTCTGGCAGGGAGTGAGGGGAAGCAGCGTGTCAGTTCAGCAGTGCTGCCTTTGCCATGGCCAGGCTTTTCCTGCAGAAATCCTGGAGGCTGCTGCTGGGCTGGGCTGGCTCTCTGCCCGGGCAGGGGGATGAGCAGGGCTGGTTTTGGGGATTTCTTGTGGTGTTGTGTGCAGTTGTGCGACTCTGAGCTCCTCCCTGCCTGCTCTCCAGCTGCATTTCCAGGAATTTGTCATTTGGGAAATGGTGACGTGCTCCAGCCCTGTGCCAGCTGCCCTGGCTAAAGGCAGGTGCTGCTGCAGGGCTTGAACTCAAACATGAGTTTAATTCTAAAAATACCAACAGGGAGCTGAAGGCTTGACAGTGTACCAGAAAATGCTGCAGCTTGCTGTGTTTTGTGTGTGGATGCTGAATTCTTGTTCTGTGTGGGGGAGCCTGAATGGACAGCCAGGAGTGGTGCAGCAAGAATTAATAAATAACATTAATAATTATCTCTTGCTGATAATGGGGACCTTTTAGATCCCCTTAGCCTTCTCAAACCCTCAGTGAGAGTGAAGAAGAATTTTTTGGAAAAGGTCCTCACCAGCACTGTGCCCCTCTGCTACCTCATCCCATTATTCCTGAAGGGATGCTGGACACAAACCCCAGCTCAGAGTTACTATCCCAGTTTATCTGCTGGTCCCAATTCAGGGATGCTGGACTCAAACCCCAGCTCAGAGTTACTGTCCCAGTTTATCTGCTGGTCTCACTTCAGGATGTGCCTCCCAGGCCAGAAGTTTGAGTGTTTTTCTAGGGGGTCACTCCTGCTTTTCCCACAAAAATCCATCCTGGACAGCAAAGCCCTCCTGGCCTGTGGGCTTGGTGTAATTCAAACTGAGGAGTTGTGCTGGATTCCTGTGGGTCCCTTCCAGCTCAGGATATCCTGTGATTCTCTGGAACTGTTTATTCTCCCACTAGAGCTGGGCTTGTTGAGTTCCACACTGGGTGTTTGGAACTTGGTGGGAGCTCAGAATGGTCGTGGTGGTTTTGGTTGGACAAGTTTTCCACTGAGCCAGAAATTTTCTGCTTGAAGAAGCACTTCAGTGTCCTTCCAGGCAGATGTTTGATATGAAACATCACAGATACTGCCAGTGTAGAGAGCAGGGATAGATGTGACATGGGGAAGGAGTTTTATCCTGGGATGGTGTAGTAGTTTTGGTTTGTTAATGTGAGATTTTTTGGCTAGTGCATTAATGTAATGCAGTGGGCCTGGTGTTGGCTGAATTGCTAATGCATCTGCTAGAATTATTTATTTTTGTGATGTGAGATGGGCTTAGGAGGGAGGTAAAGTAGGCTTAAACCTGGAAGGGTATAAAGAAAAATCCAATAACAATTAAAACTAATAAGAAAATCAGAATAAACCTTTAGAACACTTCTCCTCTCCCCATTTTCTTTTCTGACAGGGTGCCCAGAGCAGCTGTGGCAGTGCCCAGGGCCAGGCTGGGGCACCCTGGCCCAGTGGGATTGTCCCTGCCATGGCACTGGGTGGGCTCTGAGCTCCCTCCCCAGCCCTGGGACAGCTCAGTGTCAAATGTGGCCTTCAGTGGCACCTGTCCTGCTGACACAGGACTGTCCATCCCTGCTGACCTCCTTTCTGCCCAAATCCTCAGGCAGCATTAGGCTGATTGCATGAGTGCAGATCCTGCAAATCTGGGTCAGCTCCTTCCCCCGGGGCTGCCGTGGTGTTCTCTGGCTGCCCAGGGTGACTGAGCAGGAATTGCACATCCACTGGGGCTTGCTCTAGCTGCCCCACTTCCCTGCAGCCTGCTCTTGCAGGGGGTGCTGCCCTGCTGCAGGAGCATGCAGCTGGAGTGGGACTGAGGCTGAGCTGGAACCAGATGATCAGGTTTTGCTGCCTGTCTCTGCAGAGCTTGTGCTGACCCAGGTGGAAACTCCCCAGCTGCTGTGGATTCTGCATTTAGGAAGTTTTATTTCCAGGAAGGAACCCGAGTATGAGTGCTGGTTGTGTTTATAACAGGGTCCAGTTTTAAATCCCTCTTTGCATAAGGGAATAACCAGGAGGAGGAATTCCAAAGTATTTTTGCTGTTCATGTTCTGAGGCTCATATCCAGTCTTGGAAGATCTCTGGATTAAACCTTGATGGGCTGATGGCTGGTTAAAAACAGCCCCAAACAAGCCCAACCACTTCAAACACACGTTTGAGTTCTGAGCACTGGCACAATGCTCTGCCAGATCAGCGTGGGCAGGCTTGGATCACTCACAGCTTTCCTGGATGCAGCAGTGTGTGGGCAGCCCTTCCTGCTGGCAGGGGCACAGCTGGGGTCTGCCCAGTGCTGCCCAGTAAGGGAGGTCTGCTGGACTGGGCTGGAAATCTCACACACTCAGGTTTCAGCTCCAGTTCCATGACTGAGTCCTTGCTCTGGTGTCACATCCCTGTGGTGTTCTGAGCCTGCCCAGCCATGAACCTCAGTGTGTGTGCATGGGCAGCTGGATTCATTCCGTGGAAAATGCAAACATTTCATCCCTCCTAGCCCAGCAGTCAGCCCTGAGTGTTGGGTTTTGTTCAGCTCTTGCTCAGTTTCCTGAGCACCCGGCACTGAAAGTGGAAGGAAGGAGCTCCTTCTCTTGCCTGGACATCCTCCAGCCCCTTTCCAGCTCCCTCAGCCCCTCCTGGGGCTCCAGCTCCTTCCCCAGCTCCGTTCCCTTCACACTGAGCTGCCACCAGCACGTCACACACCAGTGCTGGCACCAGCTCCCTGTAAATCATTTATCAATGGGACTTGTTTGTCATAAATGCTCCCCCTGATGCCTTAAGTTTTGGTTTCATATTTTCCAGATTCTGTACTCCTGAACTTCATATGAAGTGTTGCAAGTTCTCCTCACAGTCAGTCAGACACAACAATCCTTTTCCAGCCCAGAACCAAGGACAGCACTGCAGCCTCAGCCCCAAAACGTGCAAACAGCAGCGAACTGAGGAGAGAATCTGGGAGGATGGGAGAATTGGGATTGGACAATTAACCCAATATGGAAATGGACCAAAACTCACAGGGTGTGAAATCCTGACTCAGGCTCCATCTTGGGAGCAGCCTTGGCCAGGTTCTTGTACTGCCCAGGGTGGATCCTGTAAAAGCCTTTTAATAAATCCCTGCTTTATTCCTTTACCTCTGCCCAGCCTCTGTTCCTGCAGCCTCCCCAGGCATCCCCCCACAGTGCTGGGGTTTGTCAGCCTTGCCAAAGGCATCCCACAGCTCACTGGGGCTCCTCCCAGAGGTTCCAGCACCTCCCAGCCCCATCTCCTCCCCAGCCCATCCTTCCTGCTGGCTGGGACCTGCTTGTCCCCCTCTGCCTCCAGCAGCAAGCTCAGACTCGTGGTGGGAGCATTTTCCTTCAAGGATGAGAGAGCACTCACAGTCCTTGTCCCACAGGGAAGTGCAGCTTTTTCCATGGGGAATTCTTGAATCCTTGCACTCTGTTCCAAAATTTGGGAATGGCAGTGGGCAGCAGGGCAGAGCAGGAAGGGTTCTCTGGGCTGTGTTGCAATAGGTTGGTCTGGAAGCAGAAAGTGGACTTTGAGTTGAGTTCAGCACAGCCATAATTAAAAGAGGTGGGAGGAATCACTGAGTTTGGGAACGCCCTTCAAGCCCTTAGGGAGGTGTAAAGTGGGGAAATGGGTTTTCTCCTGATGATCCCGGGCTTTGGAACCAGCAAACAGGGGCAGCAGGGCTTGGAATGAGAGGATTTTTAGGTCCCTGCCAGCCCAAAGCATTGTGTGACTGCTGGGGCAGGCAGTGCTCAGGATGCACACTGGTCAAACACACAACTCCTGTAGGGAGAGCTCCACTGGCACAGGGTGACAGAGCAGCTCTGGCTGCCCCTGGATCCTGCAAGTGTCCCAGGCCAGGCTGGACACTGGGCTGGGAGCAGCTGGGACAGTGGGAGTGTCACTGCCATGGAATGGGATGTGCTTTAGGGTCCCTCCCCACCCAAACCAGTCCAGGATTTGTGGTTTTGTTGGTCAGAGCTGAATTGCCTCTCAGGCTCTGCCCTGTGGATTTTATTTATTTACACACAGTGATTAAAAATGACTCAAGTGAAAGATGTGATATGGGATTAAAAGGGCAGAGGAGAGGGGAGAAGGTACTTAAGGTGTATCTGTGCTTTAAAGGTGAATCTGTTTCATTAAGAGTCTCTTTAATCATTCCTGGTTCTTCTGGATCAGCTTGTCTGGCAGCAGGAGTTGCTGCAGCTGGAGTGTGAACTGCTTTGTTTGTCTGAGAGCTAATATTAAACATTTCCTGAAGGGCCCAGCTGAGGCTGTTATCAGGGGAGTGCACGCTCATCTGGGGCTGCTCCTCTCCTGGCTGCCCCCAGGGCTGGGCGTGCTCAGCTTTGATCCTGGCCTAGCAGAGCCCCGGTGAGCCAGGGCACAGCAGCTGGGATCCCACAGATCCACTGGGGTGGGAGAGAGCTCCAGGGTCAGGGAGTGCAGCCTGGTGCTGCTCTGGGCCTTGCTCTCTGGGAGTTTGGGGATTCTGGGACTTTTGGAAACATGTCCTGTTGTGATGGGGGGCATTGGGGCAAGAGAGCCCTGGAGGGGCTGGAGCCCCAGCAGAGGCTGAGGGAGCTGGAAGGGGCTCAGCCTGGAGAAAAGGAGCCTCAGGGGCACCTTGTGGCTCTGCACAACTCCCTGCCAGGAGGGGACAGCCAGGGGGGCTCGGGCTCTGCTGCCAGGGAACAGGGACAGGACAAGGGGACATGGGCTCAGGCTGGGCCAGGGCAGGCTCAGGTTGGACAGCAGCAGCAATTTCTCCATGGAAAGGGTGCTCAGGCCTTGGCAGGGGCTGCCCAGGAGCTTTGCAGTGCCCATCCCTGGGAGGATTTTAAAACCCTGTGGATGTGGCACTGGGGACATGGGACAGTGGTGGCCTGGGCAGTGCTGGGGGATGAGTTGGGCTTGGTGATCTTCAAGGGCTTTTCCAGTCTAAAGGATTCTGTGGTTCCAGGAATGTCCTGGAGAGCAGGAACATCTGGCACAGCTGGCCAGTGTCCCTCCCAGAGCAGCCCAGCAGGGCTGGCAGGAGGCCAGAGCTGTGCAGCCTCACCCTGCTGGGCTCAGGGAGGACATGGGCAGGGTCACCTGGGACAGGAGGGACAGAAGTGGAGCAGCTTTGTTTCCCCTCTGCCCTGGCTGCTGGGGTTCCCCAAAAAGTGACAGATAATGAACTGTGCTGCTGCTGCTCCAGTCTGAGGCACACAGGGCTCGTCAGGGGCTGGCACAGGTGACAAAGTCACAGCTGGGGTTTGGTGTGGTGGCCATGGCCCCGAGCTCCCTGTGAGTGCACTCTCAGCACTGCTTCACTTCTCTCCTGGGCTGGCCTCCTGCAGTGGGAAGGTTGAAAGCACAGATGGAAATGGAGAATTGCTGAATTTCTGGCCTGCAGCTCCAGGCTGGTGGCACAGGGTGAGCTGTGGGAATGAGCACAAGTGAGGGAGGGATGCAAACCAAGCCCTGCCCTGGCCTGGGTCACTCTGTGAGCACATCAGCTCTGGGTCCTTCTGCTGTGGTGTCTGAAGTTACAGCAGAGCTGGGACGAGCCCCTGAGGCTGCAGCAGTGCAAACAAATCCCACTTGATCTTACAGAGCAGCTGTGGCTGCCCCTGGATCCCTGGAAATCCCAAGGCCAGGCTGGATGGGGCTTGGATTCACCTGGGACAGTGGGAGGTGTCCCTGCCATGGCACTTTGGGGTCCCTTCCCACCCAAACCACTCTGTAAAAGTCAGGCTTTAACATCACTTAACTTGAGATTTTCCAGGATGGGGCCAGAGCTGAGTGTGGGGGTTTGTTCTGGGAGCAGGGAGGTGCTGCAGCTCAGCAGGGCCCTGCAAAGCCCTGTCCAGGAGGGAATCAGAGGGGCAGGGTCCTGGGGGGGCTCTGGGCTCTGCTCACCTGGTTTGGGATAAGCTGTGTCCCTGGAGGGAATCAGAGGGGCAGGGTCCTGGAGGGGCTCTGGGCTCTGCACACCTGGTTTGGGATAAGCTGTGTCCCTGGGGGGGCTCTGGGCTCTGCACACCTGGTTTGGGATAAGCTGTGTCCCTGGGGGCTCTGGGCTCTGCACACCTGGTTTGGGATAAGCTGTGTCCTTGGAGGGGCTCTGGGTTCTGCACACCTGGTTTGGGATAAGCTGTGTCCCTGGGGGCTCTGGGCTCTGCACACCTGGTTTGGGATAAGCTGTGTCCTTGGAGGGGCTCTGGGTTCTGCACACCTGGTTTGGGATAAGCTGTGTCCTTGGAGGGGGCTCTGGGCTCTGCACACCTGGTTTGGGATAAGCTGTGTCCCTGGGGGGGCTCTGGGCTCTGCACACCTGGTTTGGGATAAGCTGTGTCCTTGGAGGGGCTCTGGGTTCTGCACACCTGGTTTGGGATAAGCTGTGTCCCTGGAGGGAATCAGAGGGGCAGGGTCCTGGAGGGGCTCTGGGCTCTGCACACCTGGTTTGGGATAAGCTGGAGTTCCTGGAGGGATTGTGGGCTCTGCTCAGGGCTGGGCTGGGATAACCAGATATTCCTGGAAGGAGTCACTGGTTCCTGAAGGGGCTCTGGGTTCTGCACAGAGCAGGTTTGGGATAAGCTGGAATTCCTGGAGGGGCTCTGTTTGTGCTCAGGGCTGGTTTGGGATAACCAGATGTTCCTGGAAGGAGTCAGTGGTTCCTGGAGGGGCTGTGGGCTCTGCACAGGGCTGGGCTGGGATAAGCTGGAGTTCCTGGAAGGAGTCACTGGTTCCTGGAGGGGCTCTGGGCTCTGCACAGGCTGGTTTGGGATAACCAGATGTTCCTGGAAGGAGCACTGGTTCCTGGAGGGGCTCTGTTTGTGCTCAGCTGCTCAGGGCTGGGCTGGGAGCTGCTGCTGTCCTTGTGCAGTCACTGTGGCTTTGTGCCCAGCACTCTGGGTGCTGCTGGGCCCAGCTAAGTCAGGCCTGGCCTTTGATGTGCTGGGCTCGGGTCAGAAGCTGATGATTAAGACAGGAAAGGAGGCATTTCCTGCCCATCCCCCCCCCAGCACGAAATATGGCCTGAAATATCCCAGTGACATGTGGTGAGTGGCATCCTGCACTGCTGCAGCTGCACTGCTGCATGCCCCTGCACTGCTGCATGCCCTGCAGCTCCTGGAAGGGAGCACAGGGATCCAGGGGGCTGGGGAGGGCTGGAACTGTGGCACTTGAAAAAAAAACCCAAACATTTTCATGGGCCAGAGTTGGGGATTTTGTGTGTGCAGAGAGTTTCCAGCAGCCCCAGCAGTGTCAAACCTCATTTCCTTCAGCTTTAGTTTGAGCCACAATGCTGTGTCAGCATAAAGATCTGGGGTTTGGAAATGTGTCTGGGCAGTTCCTGCAGCATTCCCAGTGCAGCTCCTTCCTGGGGAGCAGCTCATTCTCCAGGGATGCTGTCTGAGGGCAGCACACAGAAATAAAATCAGGAATTGCCCTGGGAGAATCCTTGAGCCAGTCTCTGGGAGCTCT
Organism: Luscinia megarhynchos; assembly: GCA_034336665.1. NCBI lineage: Eukaryota > Metazoa > Chordata > Aves > Passeriformes > Muscicapidae > Luscinia > Luscinia megarhynchos. The sequence continues at coordinate 622,456 of CM067565.1, read as the reverse complement.
GTGTCCCTGCAGGGGTGCTGGGGAGGGTTAAAGATCTCTGGTTCTCCCAGTAAAATCAGGAGTTGCACTGAGAGAATCTCTGGAACCTCTGTGTCCCTTCAGGGGTGCTGGGGAGGGGTTGAAGATCTCTGGTTCTCCCAGTAAAATCAGGAATTGCCCTGAGAGAATCTCTGGAAGCTCTGTGCTCCTGCAGGGGTGCTGGGGAGGGTTAAAGATTTCTGGTTCTCCCAGTAAAATCAGGAATTGCCCTGAGAGAATCTCTGGAAGCTCTGTGTTCCTGCAGGGGTGCTGGGGGGATGGAAGGGTCTCTGGTTCTCCCAATAAAATCAGGAATTGCACTGAGAGAATCTCTGGAGCCTCTGTGCTCCTTCAGGGGTGCTGGGGAGGGGTTGAGGGTCTCTGGTTCTCCCAGTAAAATCAGGAATTTTCCTAAGAGAATCTCTGGAGTCTCTGTGCTCCCTTCAGGGGTGCTGGGAAGGGTTAAAGATCTCTGGCTCTCCCAATAAAATCAGGAATTGCACTGAGAGAATCTCTGGAAGACTCTGTGTCCCTTCAGGGGATTTGGGAGGGGTTGAGGGTCTCTGGTTTCCCTGGGTCATGTCCTTGGAGAAGTCCAGGCCATTGAATGGAAGTTTTGGTGCAGGTAAATGTAAATTCAAAATGCAAGGGAATAATTTCCTCTCCATCTGCTCTTGCTTGCCAGGTCCTGGAGAAATATCCCAACACACCCATGAGCCATAAAGAGATCCTTCAAGTTATCCAGAAAGAAGGACTGAAGGAAATCAGGTGAGTTGAGTAAACCAGGACAGCCCCTGAGTCTCTCAGAGGTTTAATTTTGGGACAGATGTTGCAGCTTTGGAGTCTGGTCCCATTCACCAGCCCCCAGTGAGCTGGGGAAGGCTCATCCCTGATTGCCAGGTGTGCAGGACCTGGCTCCAGCTCTTCTGTAGCACTGCTCAGCCCTGCTCAGGGGTTTCAAGCTCCAGGGATGGAAGAAAACATAAAAAAATTAATTTTTTCTTTAGAAATGAATTGAATGCTGAGTTTGACCTAAGCAAAAGCAGCAGAGCAGGCTCAGTTAAAGATTCTGACATAGAAAACTTGATTGCTGGTGCTGTTCTCCTGTGTGTGATTATTCCTTAGGGACATTCCTGATCCTGGGCAGAGCAGGGCCAGCTCCATGAAATCCATCTGCTGGGGGCATGGGGCAGCTCCTGAGCTGCTCAGCTGAGTTCCAGCATTCAGCTCTGCAGTTCCTGAGTTCAGCTCTGGAGTTCCAGAATTCAGCTCTGGAGTTCCTGAATTCAGCTCTGAGTTCCTGAGTTCCAGAATTCAGTTCTGGAGTTCCTGAATTCAGCTCTGGAGTTCCTGAATTCAGCTCTGGAGTTCCAGAATTCCAGAATTCAGCTCTGGAGTTCCTGAGTTCAGCTCTGGAGTTCCTGAATTCCAGAATTCAGCTCTGGAGTTCCAGAATTCAGCTCTGGAGTTCCTGAATTCAGCTCTGGAGTTCCTGAGTTCAGCTCTGGAGTTCCTGGATTCCAGAATTCAGCTCTGGAGTTCCTGAATTCAGCTCTGGAGTTCCTGAGTTCAGCTCTGGAGTTCCTGAATTCCTGGATTCAGCTCTGGAGTTCCAGAATTCAGCTCTGGAGTTCCTGAATTCAGCTCTGGAGTTCCTGAGTTCCAGGATTCAGCTCTGGAGTTCCTGGATTCAGCTCTGGAGTTCCTGGATTCCAGAATTCAGCTCTGGAGTTTCTGAATTCAGCTCTGGAGTTCTTGGATTCAGCTCTGGAGTTCCTGAATTCCAGGATTCAGCTCTGGAGTTCCTGAGTTCAGCTCTGGAGTTCCTGGATTCCTGAATTCAGTTCTGGAGTTCCAGAGTTCAGCTCTGGAGTTCCTGGATTCCTGAATTCAGTTCTGGAGTTCCAGAATTCCTGGATTCAGCTCTGGAGTTCCTGAATTCAGCTCTGGAGTTCCTGAGTTCCAGAATTCAGCTCTGGAGTTCCTGAATTCAGCTCTGGAGTTCCTGAGTTCCAGAATTCAGCTCTGGAGTTCCTGAATTCAGCTCTGGAGTTCCAGAATTCAGCTCTGGAGTTCCTGAAGTTCAGCTCTGGAGTTCCTGAGTTCCAGAATTCAGCTCTGGAGTTCCTGAGTTCCAGGATTCAGCTCTGGAATTCCTGAATTCAGCTCTGGAGTTCCTGAATTCCAGGATTCAGCTCTGGAATTCCAGAATTCAGCACTGGAGTTCCTGAGTTCCAGAATTCAGCTCTGGAGTTCCAGAATTCAGCTCTGGAGTTCCAGGATTCAGCTCTGGAGTTCCTGAATTCCTGGGATTCAGCTCTGGAATTCCTGCATTCCAGAATTCAACTCTGGAATTCCTGTACTCCAGAATTCAGCTGCAGGTCTGTGCTAAATAATTTAAATATTGTTAATCCAAATTCACAAATACCAGCTCAGAGTCAGCCTGGAGGGGCACTGGTCAGACTGGAGCTCACTGGTCAGACTGGAGGGTGTAATAAAGCTTTATTTAGGTGTAATAAATCTTTATTTAGGTGTAATAAAGGTTTTTTGGGTGATAAAATGAAGGATTGTCACATTTGAAGCAATTAACTTGCAGCCAGTGCCAGGATTTCTGCTCAGTCCCAGCCTGTGACAAAACAGGCTTAACACAAACCAGCTTTAATGAAAGGAAAACCTTGAATAAAACCTGTATTTTTTTGATGGTTTGTATCCTCCCTGGCAGTTCTGGGAGCCTCTGGCAGTGGCTGAGGGGGTGTGAGCCTGTTCTCTGTTGCCTTTTAAATAATCCAAAGTGCCAAAACCAAAATAACTCTGCTGGCTTTTCTCTCAATAACCAACAATACTCAATTTTTCCCTTGGATTTTGTGGGGAGCACAGTCCTGGGAGCCTCTGGCCAAACACAGGAGCTGGTTTTGCCCAAATAATAGTTAAAGAAGGAAATATTTTGGGGTAAAAAAAGGATTCCCACAAGGCAGCTCCTTATTCAACCCTGGCAGCTGTGACTTTGGGGTGTGCTTGTTGTGGGTTTTAACTCCCTCAGATCCTGGGAGGTGATGGGTTAAATCAGGGATTTCTGATTTTGGGGGATCTCAGGAGCAGCTCCAGGGGCTTGGAAACACCAGGGCTGGTTTGGAGAGTCTGGAATTGCTGTGGGATGTGAAGGAAATCAGGAATTTCTGATTTTTGGAGAGTCTCATGAGCAGCTCCTGGGCTTGGAGACCCCAGGTTTGGTGTGGAGGGTCTGGAATTGCAGTGGGATGTGGCAAAAATCAGGAATTTCTGATTTTGGTCAGTCTCAAACACCAGGGCTGGTGTGGAGGGTCTGGAATTGCTGTGGGGTGTGACAAAAGTCAGGTATTTCTGGTTTTGAAGGGTCTCAGGAGCAGCTCCAGGGCTTGGAAACACCAGGTTTGATGTGAGGGGTCTGGAATTGCAGTGGGGTGTGGAAAGAAATTAAGGATTCTGATTTTGGGGGTCTCAGACAGGAGCAGCTCCAAGGGTTGGAAGCCCCAGGTTTGGTGTGGGGGGTCTGTACTTGCAGTGGGATGTGAGGGAAATCAGGAATTTCTGATTTTGGTCAGTCTCAAACACCAGGTTTGGTGTGAACAGTCTGGAATTGCAGTGAGATATGGAGGAATTCAGGGATTTCTGATTTTGGGGGGATCTCAGACAGGAGCAGCTCCAGGGTGTGGGGGGAGAGCACCAGGGCTGGTGTGGGGGGTCTGGAATTGCTGTGGGATGTGGAAAGAAATTAAGGATTTCTGATTTTGGAGGGTCTCAGGAGCAGCTCCAGGGCTTGGAAACCCCAGGTTTGGTGTGGGGGGTTTGGAATTGCAGTGGGATGTTACAAAAATCAGGGATTTCTGATTTTAGGGAGTCTCAGAAGCAGCTCCAGGGTGTGGGGGGTCTGTAATTACAGTGGGGTGTGACAAAATCAGGGGTTTCTGATTTTGGGGGATCTCAGGGAGGAGCAGCTCCAGGGTGTGGGATGAGAGCACCAGGGCTGTTGGTGGTGGTTTGGAATTACAGTGGGATGTGGAAAGAAATTAAAGATTTCTGATTTTTGGGAGGGTCTCAGGAGCAGGTCGAGAGGCTTGGAAACACCAGGGCTGGTTTGGAGAGTCTGGAATTGCAGTGAGATGTGAAGGAAATCAGGAATTTCTGATTTTGGTCAGTCTCAAACCCCAGGTCTGGTGTGGGGGGTCTGGAATTGCAGTGGGATGTGGCAAAAATCAGGAATTTCTGATTTTGAAGGGTCTCAGGAGCAGCTCCAGGGCTTATAAACACCAGGTTTGATGTGAGGGGTCTGGAATTGCAGTGGAGTGTGGAAAAAAATTAGGGATTTCTGAATTTTGGGGATCTTGGGCAGGAGCAGCTCCAGAGGCTTGGAGACACCAGGGCTGGTTTGGAGAGTCTGGAATTGCAGTGGGATGTGAAGGAAATCAGGAATTTCTGATTTTGGTCAGTCTCAAACCCCAGGTTTGGTGTGGGGGGTCTGGAATTGCAGTGAGATGTGGAAAGAAATTAAGGATTCTGATTTTGGGGGTCTCAGACAGGAGCAGCTCCAAGGGTTGGAAGCCCCAGGTTTGGTGTGGGGGGTCTGTACTTGCAGTGGGATGTGAGGGAAATCAGGAATTTCTGATTTTGGTCAGTCTGAAACACCAGGTTTGGTGTGAACAGTCTGGAATTGCAGGGGGTGTGAAGAAAATCAGGAATTTCTGATTTTTGGGAGTCTCAGAAGCAGCTCCAGGGTGTGGGATGAGAGCACCAGGGCTGTTGGTGGTGGTTTGGAATTACAGTGGGATGTGGAAAGAAATTAAGGGTTTCCAATTTTTGGGAGGGTCTCAGGAGCAGGTCGAGAGGCTTGGAAACACCAGGGCTGGTTTGGAGAGTCTGGAATTGCAGTGAGATGTGAAGGAAATCAGGAATTTCTGATTTTGGTCAGTCTCAAACCCCAGGTCTGGTGTGGGGGGTCTGGAATTGCAGTGGGGTGTGGCAAAAATCAGGAATTTCTGATTTTGAAGGGTCTCAGGAGCAGCTCCAGGGCTAATAAACACCAGGTTTGATGTGAGGGGTCTGGAATTGCAGTGGAGTGTGGAAAAAAATTAGGGATTTCTGAATTTTGGGGATCTTGGGCAGGAGCAGCTCCAGAGGCTTGGAGACACCAGGGCTGGTTTGGAGAGTCTGGAATTGCAGTGAGATGTGAAGGAAATCAGGAATTTCTGATTTGGGTCAGTCTCAAACCCCAGGTTTGGTGTGGGGGGTCTGGAATTGCAGTGAGATGTGGAAAGAAATTAAGGATTCTGATTTTGGGGGTCTCAGACAGGAGCAGCTCCAAGGGTTGGAAGCCCCAGGTTTGGTGTGGGGGGTCTGTACTTGCAGTGGGATGTGAGGGAAATCAGGAATTTCTGATTTTGGTCAGTCTGAAACACCAGGTTTGGTGTGAACAGTCTGGAATTGCAGTGGGGTGTGAAGAAAATCAGGAATTTCTGATTTTTGGGAGTCTCAGAAGCAGCTCCAGGGTGTGGGATGAGAGCACCAGGGCTGTTGGTGGTGGTTTGGAATTACAGTGGGATGTGGAAAGAAATTAAGGGTTTCCAATTTTTGGGAGGGTCTCAGGAGCAGGTCGAGAGGCTTGGAAACACCAGGGCTGGTTTGGAGAGTCTGGAATTGCAGTGGGATGTGAAGGAAATCAGGAATTTCTGATTTTGGTCAGTCTCAAACCCCAGGTCTGGTGTGGGGGGTCTGGAATTGCAGTGGGGTGTGGCAAAAATCAGGAATTTCTGATTTTTGGGGGTCTCAGAAGCAACTCCAGGGCTTGGAGACCCCAGGGCTGGTGTGGGGTGTCTGGAATTGCAGTGGGATGTGATGTGTTAAACAGGGATTTCTGATTTTGGGGGTCTCAGGAGCAGCTCCAGGGCTTGGAAACCCCAGGTTTGGTGTGGAGAGTTTGGAATTGCAGTGGGGTGTGAAGAAAATCAGGAATTTCTGATTTTGGTCAGTCTCAAACACCAGGTTTGGTGTGGGGTGTCTGGAATTGCAGTGGGGTGTGACAAAAATTAGGAATTTCTGATTTTGGTCAGTCTCACACTCTAGGTTTGGTGTGGGGGGTCTGGAATTGCAGTGGGATGTGGAAAGAAATTAAGGATTTCTGATTTTTGGGGGTCTCAGACAGGAGCAGCTTCAAGGGTTGGAAGCCCCAGGTTTGGTGTGGGGGGTCTGGAATTGCAGTGGGATGTGAAGAAAATCAGGAATTTCTGATTTTGGTCAGTCTCAGACCCCAGGTTTGGTGTGGGGTGTCTGGAATTGCAGTGGGGTGTGACAAAAATTAGGAATTTCTGATTTTGGTCAGTCTCACACTCTAGGTTTGGTGTGGGGGGTTTGGAATTGCAGTGGGGTGTGACAAAAATTAGGATTTCTGATTTTGGTCAGTCTCAAACCCCAGGTTTGGTGTGGAGGGTTTGGAATTGCAGTGGGATGTGGCAAAAATCAGGAATTTCTGATTTTGGTCAGTCTCAAACCCCAGGTTTGGTGTGGAGGGTCTGGAATTGCAGTGGGATGTGAAGAAAATCAGGAATTTCTGATTTTGGTCAGTCTCAAAGCCCAGGTTTGGTGTGGGGGGTCTGGAATTGCAGTGGGATGTTAAAAAAATCAGGAGTTTCTGCTTTTGGGGGATCCCTGCATGTGCAGGCCCGTTTGGTTTGCACAGGAGCAGGGCTTGGATGAAGTTGTTTTGTGGCACTGCAGTTCCCAGGGCAGCCTGCCTGAGCTCAGCTGTGTTTGGCCTTTCACCCAAGGGGGTTAGTGTGAGCCCAGCACTCAGAGGAGCTGAGCTCCTCTGACATCCCAGAGCTAAAATCCCATTTTTTATTTTTATGGGAGCTGTTCCCTGCTCTGGAATGCCTGGGATTGATGGCATAGCTGAGTCAGCAGCAAGGAATCACTTCTGCCTGGTGAGGAGTCGCTTTAAAACCAGAAATTTTTATTTGTTGTTGGATTTCCTTGCTCTCCTGGGTGTGCTAAGGTCAGTGTAAGAGCATCCAGTGGAAATGAGATATCTCTGCTGGTTTTCCTCTCAATAACCAATAATACCCTTTTTTTTTTTTAACTTGGATTTTATGTAAAGCACCATCCTGGGAGCCTTTGGCCAAACACAGGAGCTGGTTTTGCCCAAGGAAAATAATCAAAGCCCTGAGTCCACCTCTGAAATGAGAGCAGGCAGGGTGCTCTGGCTTCTGAATTTAAAATATCCCTGAGATTTCTGACAAAAACCAGATTTTTGAGCCACTTCTTGAAGGAAAAAAAAAAAAGGCACAGAAGCCCAAATTCCCTTTTCACTGTGCCAGGCTGTTCTGAACCACTCAGAACACAGAGATGAATTGGTAGAATCCATAAATAATAAATAAATGTAAATAATAATAATATATAATAAATAATAATAAATGTAGGGCAAAATGTTGGTTTGAAGTTGAACAAGAGCTACAGGAAGGTTGGCAGGAGGATTAAATACAATTATTTATTGTGTGTGCCTCTGGGCATATCCCTCTTACAAAGAATGAAATCCAAAAGTGGCAGAATATTCATTTTCCTGCTCCCAGCCCTGCCTGCTTGTGGCAGTTTTTGCTGTTTTTCCAGGATAAAATCCCAGAGAAGTTTTCCTGCTGTGCAGGAGGATGGTCAGTGTTGCAAGGAGAAGAGTGTGGGGTTTTAATTTCTTCTTTAAAAATGAATCAGTGGTCAGTTTGAGCTAAGCAAAACTCAGAGTTACCCAGGGAGTAACAGAGCAGCCTCAGTTGAAGATTCTCACCTAGAAAACTTGATTTTTGGTGCTTCCTCTGCTGGTGAGGAACCTCAGAGCTGGAAAACACCAGAGCCTCAAGAAATAATAAAACAATAATAAAAAAAATAATTTAAAATTTAAAAATAATAAAAAATGGCTGGATTTGGGGTTTGTCTTCAGTACAGGCTGGCTTGTGGCTCTGTAGCAGAAATACAGAGAGGATCCCAGAAAGTTAAGTTGAATTTTTAAGATGTAAAATTAGGTGAAATTTTACCTCTGGGCCCCAGAAGCCTGGGAGGAAGGAGGCTCTGGCTGCTGCCCTGGCTGCTCCAGGAGCCCCCAAAATGCTGGGGCTGTGGGGAACACTCCAGATGTGCCATAATGGACATTTTTGGGGAGCCCACGGGCTGAGGAAGCTCCTGCTGTGTGAAAGCCCAGGAGTCTGGGGTGCTGTGTTCCCTGGGGGGGATGAGGGCTGGGTGAATTCCCCAAAATTCATTCCCAGGTGAGGTGGAAGCACCTGGCAGGTTCTGCTCCCTGCCCCAGGCCTGGGGCTGTGGGGTGGGGGAGGTTTGGGGTGGGTCACTGAGGGGTGCAATGTCTGCTGAAGTTGTTAAAGGAGTGTTTCTCTCCTTTTTTTGGGCTGCACTCCACCTGCAGAAGGTAAGACCACACCCAGCTGCTCCCCTGCCATTCCCTAATCCCTGCTCCTGGTTGTAAGCCTGGAGTAACCCCCGAGTAAAGCTGTGCTCCCCCAGCTGGGAGCTGCTCCCTGCCCCTGCCCGTGCCCCTGTCCCTGTCCCTGCTGGGCTTTGCATGGGGGCTTGTGCTGCTGCATGGGGGATGCTTCCCTGATCCCTGGCTGCTCCTGGCAGGGGGCTGCACCCGACTCACAGAGCCCCTGGGAAGGGCAGGCTGCAGGGGGAAAGAGGAAATTCTGCCCTGAGTCACAGAGCCCCTGGGAAGGGGAGGCTGCAGGGGGAAAGGGGAAATTCTGCCCTGAATCCCAGAACAAGGGGAGGCTGCAGGGGGAAAGGGGAAATTCTGCCCTGAATCCCAGAACAGGGGGAGGCTGCAGGGGAAATGGGAAATTCTGCCCTGAATCACAAACAGGGGGAGGCTGCAGAGGGAAAGGGGAAATTCTGCCCTGAATCCCAGAACAAGGGGAGGCTGCAGGGGGAAGGGGAAATTCTGCCCTGAGTCACAGACAGGGGCAGGCTGCAGAGGGAAATGGGAAATTCTGCCCTGAATCCCAGAACAAGGGGATGCTGCAAAGGGAAATGGGAAATTCTGCCCTGACTCACAAACAGGGGGAGGCTGCAGAGGGAAAGGGGAAATTCTGCCCTGAATCCCAGAACAGGGGGAGGCTGCAGAGGGAAATGGGAAATTCTGCCCTGAATCCCAGAACAAGGGGAGGCTGCAAAGGGAAAATGGGAAATTCTGCCCTGACTCACAGAACAAGGGGAGGCTGCAAAGGGAAATGGGAAATTCTGCCCTGACTCACAGAGCCCCTGGGAACGGGAGGCTGCAGGGGGAAAGGGGAGATTCTGCCCTGAGTCACAGAGCCCCTGGGAAGGGCAGGCTGCAGGGGGAAATGGGAAATTCTGCCCTGAATCCCAGAACAGGGGGATGCTCCAAAGGAAAAATGGGAAATTCTGCCCTGAATCCCAGAACAAGGGGAGGCTGCAAAGGGAAATGGGAAATTCTGCCCTGACTCACAGAACAAGGGGAGGCTGCAAAGGGAAATGGGAAATTCTGCCCTGAATCCCAGAACCCCTTTGGAAGGGGAGGCTGCAGAGGGAAATGGGAAATTCTGCCCTGAATCACAGAGCCCTTGGGAACGGGAGGCTGCAGAGGGAAATGGGAAATTCTGCCCTGAGTCACAAACAAGGGGGAGGCTGCAGAGGGAAAGTGGGAAATTCTGCCCTGAATCCCAGAACCCCTTTGGAAGGGGAGGCTGCAAAGGGAAATTCTCCCCAGACTCACAGAACAGGGGATGTTCCAAAGGGAAAAGTGAGAAATTCTCCCCTGAATCCAAGAACCCATTTGGAAGGGGATGCTGCGAAGGGAAGAGTGGGAAATTCTCCCCTGAATCCCAAAACAAGAGAAGGCTGCAAAGGGAAAAAGTGAGAAATTCTGCCCTGAATCCCAGAACAGGGGATGCTGCAAAGGGAAAAATGGGAAATTCTCCCCAGACTCACAGAACAGGGGGATGTTCCAAAGGGAAAATGGGAAATTCTCCCCTGACTCACAGAACCCCTTTGGAAGGGGAGGCTGCAAAGGAAAAGTGGGAAATTCTTCCCTGATTCAGAAACAGGGGGAGGCTGCAAAGGGAAAGTGAGAAATTCTCCCCTGACTGACAGAACCCATTTGGAAGGGGAGGCTGCAAAGGGAAATGGGAAATTCTGCCCTGAATCCCAGAACAGGGGGATGCTCCAAAGGGAAAATGGGAAATTCTGCCCTGAATCACAGAACAGGGGGATGCTCCAAGGGAAAAGTGAGAAATTCTCCCCAGACTCACAGAACAAGGGGGATGCTGCAAAGGGAAAAATGGGAAATTCTCCCCTGGTTCACAGAGCCCCTTTGGAAGGGGAGGCTGCAGAGGGAAAATGGGAAATTCTGCCCTGAATCCCAGAACAGGGGATGCTCCAAGGGAAACTGGGAAATTCTGCCCCTGACTGACAGAACCCATTTGGAAGGGGATGCACCAAAGGGAAAAGTGGGAAATTCTCCCCTGATTCAGAAACAGGGGATGCTCCAAGGGAAAAATGGGAAATTCTGCCCTGAATCCCAGAACAGGGGATGCTCCAAGGGAAAAGTGAGAAATTCTCCCCTGACTGACAGAACCCTTTGGAAGGGGAGGCTGCAAAGGGAAAACTGAGAAATGCTCCCCTGATTCACAAACAGGGGGATGCTCCAAAGGGAAAATGGGAAATTCTCCACAGACTCACAGAACCCCTTTGGAGGGGGATGTTCCAAAGGAAAAGTGAGAAATTCTGCCCTGAATCCCAAGACAGGGGGATGCTGCAAAGGAAAAATGGGAAATTCTCTCCTGATTCACAGAGTCCCTTTGGAAGGGGAGGCTGCAAAGGGAAAATGGGAAATTCTGCCCTGACTGACAGAACCCATTTGGAAGGGGATGCACCAAAGGGAAAAGTGGGAAGTTCTCCCCTGATTCAGAAACAGGGGATGCTCCAAGGGAAAATGGGAAATTCTGCCCTGGTTCACAGAACAGGGGATGCTGCAAAGGGAAAAGTGAGAAATTCTCACCTGGTTCACAGAACAAGGGGATGCTGCAAAGGGAAAAATGGGAAATTCTCCCCTGGTTCACAGAGCCCCTTTGGAAGGAGGCTGCAAAGGGAAAAGTGAGAAATTCTGCCCTGATTCAGAAACAGGGGATGCTCCAAGGGAAAATGGGCAATTCTCCCCTGACTGACAGAACCCATTTGGAAGGGGATGCACCAAAGGGAAAAGTGGGAAGTTCTCCCCTGATTCAGAAACAGGGGATGCTCCAAGGGAAAAATGGGAAATTCTGCCCTGAATCCCAGAACAGGGGATGCTCCAAAGGAAAAATGGGAAATTCTGCCCTGAATCCCAGAACAGGGGATGCTCCCAGGGAAAATGGGAAATTCTGCCCTGATTCAGAAACAAGGGATGCTCCAAGGGAAAAGTGAGAAATTCTGCCCTGATTCAGAAACAGGGGATGCTCCCAGGGAAAACGGGCAATTGCCCCGGGCAGAGTCCCAGTCCCAGCGAGCTGGGCAGTGCTTCCTGGGGAACTCTTTGCCTGCAGCCTCCCTGGCACTGCTGAGGCTCCCTGGGCTCGCAGGTCCCCAGCAGGAGCAGCCCAGGCTCTGCTGGCCGGGAAAGGGAGCTGGGAACAAAATCACCGGGGGGCAGAACCCCTGGGACGGGCTGGGAATGCAAATTCATCCTGAGGGCAGGCACGGGGGAAGGCTGCGGTCCCTCCTGGGTTTGAGGATTGCAAAAGTCACCTCAGTTTTTATTTGGAAGATATCTCTGCTGCCTTTTCCTCTCCATAACCAATAATTAAAAATTTTTTAATTTAAAAAAAATTTCAATTCTAATTTTAAAAGGTGCTGAGGATTTGGAGGATATGGTGGGGAAAGGGATTCCAGAGGGATTGGAATGGGAAAAGAAATTCCAGAGGGATTGGAATGGGAAAAGAAATTCCAGAGGGAAGGGATGATCCAGTTTGGGGGTTCCTGTGCCCAGTTTGGGGTTCCTGTGCCCAGTTTGGGGTTCCTGTGCCCAGTTTGGATGTTCCTGTGCCCAGTTTGGGGTTCCTGTGCCCAGTTTGGGGTTCCTGTGCCCAGTTTGGATGTTCCTGTGCCCAGTTTGGGGATTCCTGTGCCCAGTCTGGGGTTCCTGTGCCCAGTTTGGATGTTCCTGTGCCCAGTTTGGGGTTCCTGTGCCCAGTTTGGGATTCCTGTGCCCAGTCTGGGGTTCCTGTGCCCAGTTTGGATGTTCCTGTGCCCAGTTTGGATGTTCCTGTGCCCAGTTTGGGATTCCTGTGCCCAGTTTGAGGTTCCTGTGCCCAGTCTGGGGTTCCTGTGCCCAGTTTAGCTGTTCCTGTGCCCAGTCTGGGGTTCCTGTGCCCAGTTTGGGGTTCTTAGTGCTGGATGCTCCTGGGAGCAGGATGGTTCCATGGGATGGTTCCTCTCCTCACACAGAGCTCACCAGGCAGGGAGGCTGAGGTGTGACAATGCAGATTTTCCCCAAATTTCCCATCCCATTCCACACTTCCCTGGCATTTGTTGACTGATTTGAAGCACAAACATTTTGTGCTGAGCTGTGCCAGGCAGGAGCAGTGCCAGCTTTGGGGCAGCTTTAGGAGACACAGGAGATGGGCAAAGCTGGGCAAACAAGAAATAAAAAGCAGGGAGGAGCTGTGAAACAGGGAATGGGGAGCAGGGGAGTAAAGCTGAGGAAAGCTGGAGGAAAGATGCTCCTGCCAAGGACTCTCTCCTGGGGGAGCTCCCGAGGTGGCTCTGGGCTCCTTGAGGTGCTTGGCCAGTGCTGCCAGCCTGCCCTGGGGCAGCTTTTGTTTGGGATGTGCTGTGTGGGCACAGCCCAGCTCCTGCAGGGCTCTCCTCCAGCCTGGAGCTTCCCTGCAGGGACTGGGACAGCAGCAAATCATCAGATCACTGAATGCCAGAGTGCTTTGGGGGAGAAGGGACCCCAAATCCCCCCAGTGCCCCCCTGCCATGGGGACACTCCCACTGCTCCCAGCCCCAGTGTCCAGCCCGGCCTTGGGCACTGCCAGGGATCCTCTGGGCACCCTGTGCCAGCCCTGCCCACCCTGCCAGGAACAATTCCTGCCCAGGATCCCACCAGCCCTGCCCTCTGGCAGTGGGAGCCATTCCCTGGGCCCTGTCCCTCCATCCTGTCCCCCAGTCCCTGTGCAGCTCCTGCAGCCCCTTCAGGCCCTGCCAGGGGCTCTGAGCTCTGCCTGAGGCTCCTTTTCTCCAGCTGAGCCCCTTTCCAGCCCCCTCAGCCTCTCCTGGGGCTCCAGCCCCTTCCCAGCTCTGTGCAGGGTCCCCATTTAGTGGCCCAGGCTGTGACCCTCCTGTCCCTGCTCGTGTCCCTGCCCAGGGCTTGCTCCTGTCTGCAGCAGAGTGGGTCCAAACCAAACAAAAACCCAACAAAAACCCCAACAAAACCCAAACAAACTGGTGAAAACATGGCTGTGTCTCCTCTCTGCTGCTGCCACTGGAGAGCTGCCCCTTCCCAAAGGGAGTTGCATAATTGGCTCCCATTTCTTGCCCCAACCCTTGTTCCAGCTTGGGTTCTTTTTGGGGGAAAAACCCTCAGCACAACTTGAATCCTTCTGGAGCCCATCCCCAGCTCAGCCCAGGCTTGGGAGGTTCCTGTGCCCAGTTTTAGATGTTTGGCAGAGAGATTTTGGAGAGCCTGAACTGGGCTGGGGGGTTTGTTTAATTCTTTCTGGCATTGCAGCATCCCTGGGGTGATTTCCCTGGTGCTTCCTGTGGCAGCTTCAGCTTTATTGCCCTTGGGGGTGGGAGATGGGATGGGGGGTCCCTGGGGCTCTGTGTTCCTGTAGCAATGGGATGGGGGTCCCTGGGACTCTGTGTTCCCTTTAGCAATGGGATGGGGGTCCCTGGGGCTCTGTTCCCTTTAGCAATGGGATGGGGGTCCCTGGGGCTCTGTTCCCTTTAGCAATGGGATGGGGGTCCCTGGGCTCTGTTCCTGTAGCAATGGGATGGGGGGTCCCTGGGCTCTGTTCCTGTAGCAATGGGATGGGGGGTCCCTGGGCTCTGTTCCTTAGCAATGGGATGGGGGTCCCTGGGCTCTGTTCCTGTAGCAATGGGATGGGGGTCCCTGGGCTCTGTGTTCCTGTAGCAATGGGATGGGGGTCCTGGGCTCTGTTCCCTTTTAGCAATGGGATGGGGGTCCCTGGGGCTCTGTTCCCTTTAGCAATGGGATGGGGGGTCCCTGGGCTCTGTTCCCTGTAGCAATGGGATGGGGGTCCCTGGGCTCTGTTCCTGTAGCAATGGGATGGGGGTCCCTGGGGCTCTGTGTTCCTGTAGCAATGGGATGGGGGGTCCCTGGGGCTCTGTTCCCTTTAGCAATGGGATGGGGGTCCCTGGGCTCTGTTCCTGTAGCAATGGGATGGGGGTCCCTGGGCTCTGTGTTCCTGTAGCAATGGGATGGGGGTCCCTGGGCTCTGTTCCTGTAGCAATGGGATGGGGGTCCCTGGGCTCTGTTCCTGTAGCAATGGGATGGGGGTCCCTGGGGCTCTGTTCCCTTTAGCAATGGGATGGGGGTCCCTGGGGCTCTGTGTTCCTGTAGCAATGGGATGGGGGTCCCTGGGGCTCTGTTCCCTTTAGCAATGGGATGGGGGGTCCCTGGGCTCTGTTCCCTGTAGCAATGGGATGGGGGGTCCCTGGGGCTCTGTTCCTGTAGCAATGGGATGGGGGTCCCTGGGGCTCTGTTCCTGTAGCAATGGGATGGGGGTCCTGGGGCTCTGTTCCCTTTTAGCAATGGGATGGGGGTCCCTGGGGCTCTGTTCCTGTAGCAATGGGATGGGGGGTCCCTGGGGCTCTGTGTTCCCTTAGCAATGGGATGGGGGTCCCTGGGCTCTGTTCCCTGTAGCAATGGGATGGGGGGTCCCTGGGCTCTGTTCCTGTAGCAATGGGATGGGGGGTCCCTGGGCTCTGTTCCTGTAGCAATGGGATGGGGGTCCCTGGGGCTCTGTTCCTGTAGCAATGGGATGGGGGTCCCTGGGCTCTGTTCCTGTAGCAATGGGATGGGGGTCCCTGGGGCTCTGTTCCCTGTAGCAATGGGATGGGGGTCCCTGGGGCTCTGTTCCCTTTAGCAATGGGATGGGGGTCCCTGGGGCTCTGTTCCCTTTAGCAATGGGATGGGGGTCCCTGGGGCTCTGTTCCCTTTAGCAATGGGATGGGGGTCCCTGGGCTCTGTGTTCCTGTAGCAATGGGATGGGGGGTCCCTGGGGCTCTGTGTTCCCTGTAGCAATGGGATGGGGGTCCCTGGGGCTCTGTGTTCCTTGTAGCAATGGGATGGGGGGTCCCTGGGGCTCTGTTCCCTGTAGCAATGGGATGGGGGTCCCTGGGGCTCTGTTCCCTTTAGCAATGGGATGGGGGTCCCTGGGCTCTGTGTTCCTGTAGCAATGGGATGGGGGTCCCTGGGGCTCTGTTCCCTGTAGCAATGGGATGGGGGTCCCTGGGGCTCTGTTCCCTTTTAGCAATGGGATGGGGGTCCCTGGGACTCTGTGTTCCCTTAGCAATGGGATGGGGGTCCCTGGGCTCTGTTCCCTTTAGCAATGGGATGGGGGGGTCCCTGGGGCTCTGTTCCCTTTAGCAATGGGATGGGGGTCCCTGGGGCTCTGTGTTCCCTTTAGCAATGGGATGGGGGTCCCTGGGGCTCTGTTCCTTGTAGCAATGGGATGGGGGGTCCCTGGGGCTCTGTTCCTGTAGCAATGGGATGGGGGGTCCCTGGGGCTCTGTTCCCTGTAGCAATGGGATGGGGGTCCCTGGGCTCTGTTCCCTGTAGCAATGGGATGGGGGTCCCTGGGGCTCTGTTCCCTTAGCAATGGGATGGGGGTCCCTGGGGCTCTGTTCCTGTAGCAATGGGATGGGGGGTCCCTGGGGCTCTGTGTTCCCTTTAGCAATGGGATGGGGTCCCTGGGCTCTGTTCCTGTAGCAATGGGATGGGGGTCCCTGGGGCTCTGTTCCCTTTAGCAATGGGATGGGGGTCCCTGGGGCTCTGTTCCCTTTAGCAATGGGATGGGGGTCCCTGGGCTCTGTGTTCCTGTAGCAATGGGATGGGGGTCCCTGGGGCTCTGTTCCTTTAGCAATGGGATGGGGGTCCCTGGGGCTCTGTTCCTTTAGCAATGGGATGGGGGTCCCTGGGGCTCTGTGTTCCCTGTAGCAATGGGATGGGGGGTCCCTGGGGCTCTGTTCCTGTAGCAATGGGATGGGGGTCCCTGGGGCTCTGTTCCTGTAGCAATGGGATGGGGGTCCCTGGGCTCTGTTCCCTGTAGCAATGGGATGGGGGTCCCTGGGGCTCTGTGTTCCCTTAGCAATGGGATGGGGGTCCCTGGGCTCTGTGTTCCCTTTAGCAATGGGATGGGGGGTCCCTGGGGCTCTGTTCCCTTTAGCAATGGGATGGGGGTCCCTGGGGCTCTGTGTTCCCTTTGTAGCAATGGGATGGGGGGTCCCTGGGGCTCTGTTCCTGTAGCAATGGGATGGGGGGTCCCTGGGCTCTGTTCCCTTTTAGCAATGGGATGGGGGTCCCTGGGCTCTGTTCCCTTTAGCAATGGGATGGGGGTCCCTGGGCTCTGTGTTCCTGTAGCAATGGGATGGGGGGTCCCTGGGGCTCTGTTCCCTTTAGCAATGGGATGGGGGTCCCTGGGGCTCTGTTCCCTTTAGCAATGGGATGGGGGTCCCTGGGCTCTGTGTTCCCTTAGCAATGGGATGGGGGGTCCCTGGGGCTCTGTTCCTGTAGCAATGGGATGGGGGTCCCTGGGCTCTGTGTTCCCTGTAGCAATGGGATGGGGGTCCCTGGGCTCTGTGTTCCTGTAGCAATGGGATGGGGGGTCCCTGGGGCTCTGTTCCTGTAGCAATGGGATGGGGGTCCCTGGGGCTCTGTTCCTGTAGCAATGGGATGGGGGTCCCTGGGGCTCTGTTCCTGTAGCAATGGGATGGGGGGTCCCTGGGGCTCTGTTCCCTTTAGCAATGGGATGGGGGTCCCTGGGGCTCTGTGTTCCCTGTAGCAATGGGATGGGGGTCCCTGGGGCTCTGTTCCTGTAGCAATGGGATGGGGGTCCCTGGGGCTCTGTTCCCTTAGCAATGGGATGGGGGTCCCTGGGGGCTCTGTTCCCTGTAGCAATGGGATGGGGGGTCCCTGGGGCTCTGTTCCTGTAGCAATGGGATGGGGGTCCCTGGGGCTCTGTTCCCTTTAGCAATGGGATGGGGGGTCCCTGGGGCTCTGTTCCCTTTAGCAATGGGATGGGGGTCCCTGGGCTCTGTTCCCTTTAGCAATGGGATGGGGGGTCCCTGGGGCTCTGTTCCCTTTAGCAATGGGATGGGGGTCCCTGGGCTCTGTTCCCTTTAGCAATGGGATGGGGGGTCCCTGGGGCTCTGTTCCCTTTAGCAATGGGATGGGGGGTCCCTGGGGGCTCTGTTCCCTTTAGCAATGGGATGGGGGGTCCCTGGGGCTCTGTTCCCTTTAGCAATGGGATGGGGGTCCCTGGGCTCTGTGTTCCCTTTAGCAATGGGATGGGGGTCCCTGGGGCTCTGTGTTCCTGTAGCAATGGGATGGGGGTCCCTGGGCTCTGTGTTCCTGTAGCAATGGGATGGGGGGTCCCTGGGCTCTGTTCCTGTAGCAATGGGATGGGGGTCCCTGGGCTCTGTGTTCCTGTAGCAATGGGATGGGGGTCCCTGGGCTCTGTTCCTGTAGCAATGGGATGGGGGTCCCTGGGCTCTGTTCCTGTAGCAATGGGATGGGGGTCCCTGGGTCCCTGGGGTCCCCAGCAGCACAGGACCCTCCTGGCTCTCTCTGCAGTGGCACCTCCCCCCTGGCCTGCCTGAATGCCATGCTGCACACCAACTCCCGGGGTGAGGAGGGCATCTTCTACAAGGTCCCAGGAAGGATGGGGGTCTACACCCTCAAGGTGAGTGCCAGGGCTCAGGGCACTGCTCCAAAAAAGGGTTGGGTCATGATCCCAGAGTCCCTGAGGTTGGGAAATCCCAAAGGGATCCTTGGTCTGAGCTTGTCCCCAGCCCCCACACCCAGCAGCTCCAGGGATGGGCACTCCAGACCTCCCTGCCCAAGTCCAAATTATCCAGGGGAATCCCAAAAGGGAGCTGATCCCTCCCTCCGGGGCTGCAGATGCTCCTCTATACCCACAGTGCAGTTGGCTGATGGTAATTACTGTCCCAGAAGGGAAAGAGTAATTAAAATGTTAATGAAGCTTGTGTCTAGAGATGAAAAATCACCTTGTCCTCAGAGTCAGTCAGAGAGGGAATAATGTGGAATTGGCTGGTTGGCATCTTTAAAAATGGTGGAAGATAGAAGGAAGCTGGCTCACACCATTGCTGGTGTGGATTTATTTCTGGAACCCCCCCAGTGGCCCCCGTGCCATGGGGACACTCCCACTGTCCCAGTGCCCAGCCCCAGTGTCCAGCCCGGCCTTGGGCACTGCCAGGGATCCAGGGGCAGCCACAGCTGCTCTGGGCACCCTGCCAGGAACAATTCCTGCCCAGGATCCCAGCCAGCCCTGCCCTCTGGCAGTGGGAGCCATTCCCTGGGTGCCCTGTCCCTCCATCCTGTCCCCAGTCCCTCTGCAGCTCCTGCAGCCCCTTCAGGCCCTGCCAGGGGCTCTGAGCTCTCCCCAGAGCTCAGTTTTTCCTTTAATGCCCCTGGATCTGCCTCCCACAGGATTTGGGTGCTGAGAATCAGAGCCCCAGCCTGGAGCCATCCCAGGCAGCAGCGTTTTGGGATCCCAGGATCCCAGACTGGTTTGGGCTGGGAAGGAGCTTAAAAACAGCCCAGTGCCCCCCCTGCCATGGCAGGGACACCTCCCACTGTCCCACTGCTCCAGCCCCAGTGTCCAGCCCGGCCTTGGGCACTGCCAGGGATCCTCTGGGCACCCTGTGCCAGCCCTGCCCACCCTGCCAGGAACAATTCCTGCCCAGGATCCCAGCCAGCCCTGCCCTCTGGCAGTGGGAGCCATTCCCTGGGTCTGTCCCTTCAGTTTGAGTTGGTGGTCAGGGAATGCAGGGAGCGGCAGCTGAGGAATCACCCGGGAGGTGCCAGTGGGGGCAGAGCTCAGGTGTGTCACTGCATTCAGCATTTCCAGGGACTCCCAGCAGGTTTGGGGCCAGCCCTGGAGCAGCCGTAGGGCTTCAAAGGGTGAACAAGCCGTGTGGCTGTCGGGCTTGCTGGGGCTGAGTGTGCAGCGTGCCTGTGCTGTGCCCTGCAGAAGGACGTCCCCGAGGGGCTGAAGGAGCTGTCCGAGGGCTCCGAGGAGAGCAGCGACGGCCGCTGGGACTCGCCCAGCTCGGAGCCCAGCAGCTCCAGCAGCGACGGCGCCGGCGACGGCAGGAGGAGCCGCTGGAAGAGGAAAGGTGAGATTGCCCCGGAGGCAGGGCCGGCTGCTCCAGCTGGGGAGAGCCTGCAGGGCTGTGTGCAGCACAGCTCAGGCAATCCCAGCTGTGCAGGGCCTGCAGGGCTGTGTGCAGCACAGCTCAGGCAATCCCAGCTGTGCAGGGCCTGCAGGGCTGTGTGCAGCACAGCTCAGGCAATCCCAGCTGTGCAGAGCCTGCAGGGCTGAGTGCAGCACAGCTCAGGCAATCCCAGCTGTGCAGGGCCTGCAGGGCTGAGTGCAGCACAGCTCAGGCAATCCCAGCTGTGCAGAGCCTGCAGGGCTGTGTGCAGCACAGCTCAGGCAATCCCAGCTGTGCAGGGCCTGCAGGGCTGTGTGCAGCAGAGCTCAGGCAATCCCCAGCTGTGCAGGGCCTGCAGGGCTGAGTGCAGCACAGCTCAGGCAATCCCAGCTGTGCAGAGCCTGCAGGGCTGAGTGCAGCACAGCTCAGGCAATCCCAGCTGTGCAGAGCCTGCAGGGCTGTGTGCAGCACAGCTCAGGCAATCCCAGCTGTGCAGAGCCTGCAGGGCTGAGTGCAGCACAGCTCAGGCAATCCCAGCTGTGCAGGGCCTGCAGGGCTGTGTGCAGCACAGCTCAGGCAATCCCAGCTGTGCAGGGCCTGCAGGGGCTGAGTGCAGCACAGCTCAGGCAATCCCAGCTGTGCAGGGCCTGCAGGGCTGTGTGCAGCACAGCTCAGGCAATCCCCAGCTGTGCAGGGCCTGCAGGGCTGTGTGCAGCACAGCTCAGGCAATCCCCAGCTGTGCAGGGCCTGCAGGGCTGAGTGCAGCACAGCTCAGGCAATCCCAGCTGTGCAGAGCCTGCAGGGCTGTGTGCAGCACAGCTCAGGCAATCCCAGCTGTGCAGAGCCTGCAGGGCTGAGTGCAGCACAGCTCAGGCAATCCCAGCTGTGCAGGGCCTGCAGGGCTGTGTGCAGCACAGCTCAGGCAATCCCAGCTGTGCAGGGCCTGCAGGGCTGTGTGCAGCACAGCTCAGGCAATCCCAGCTGTGCAGAGCCTGCAGGGCTGTGTGCAGCACAGCTCAGGCAATCCCAGCTGTGCAGAGCCTGCAGGGCTGTGTGCAGCACAGCTCAGGCAATCCCAGCTGTGCAGGGCCTGCAGGGCTGTGTGCAGCACAGCTCAGGCAATCCCAGCTGTGCAGGGCCTGCAGGGCTGTGTGCAGCACAGCTCAGGCAATCCCAGCTGTGCAGGGCCTGCAGGGCTGTGTGCAGCACAGCTCAGGCAATCCCAGCTGTGCAGGGCCTGCGGGGCTGAGTGCAGCACAGCTCAGGCAATCCCAGCTGTGCAGAGCCTGCAGGGCTGAGTGCAGCACAGCTCAGGCAATCCCAGCTGTGCAGGGCCTGCAGGGCTGAGTGCAGCACAGCTCAGGCAATCCCAGCTGTGCAGAGCCTGCAGGGCTGTGTGCAGCACAGCTCAGGCAATCCCAGCTGTGCAGGGCCTGCAGGGCTGTGTGCAGCACAGCTCAGGCAATCCCAGCTGTGCAGGGCCTGCAGGGCTGAGTGCAGCACAGCTCAGGCAATCCCAGCTGTGCAGAGCCTGCAGGGCTGTGTGCAGCACAGCTCAGGCAATCCCAGCTGTGCAGGGCCTGCAGGGCTGTGTGCAGCACAGCTCAGGCAATCCCAGCTGTGCAGGGCCTGCAGGGGCTGTGTGCAGCACAGCTCAGGCAATCCCAGCTGTGCAGGGCCTGCAGGGCTGTGTGCAGCACAGCTCAGGCAATCCCAGCTGTGCAGAGCCTGCAGGGCTGTGTGCAGCACAGCTCAGGCAATCCCAGCTGTGCAGGGCCTGCAGGGCTGAGTGCAGCACAGCTCAGGCAATCCCAGCTGTGCAGAGCCTGCAGGGCTGTGTGCAGCACAGCTCAGGCAATCCCAGCTGTGCAGGGCCTGCAGGGCTGAGTGCAGCACAGCTCAGGCAATCCCAGCTGTGCAGGGCCTGCAGGGCTGAGTGCAGCACAGCTCAGGCAATCCCAGCTGTGCAGAGCCTGCAGGGCTGTGTGCAGCACAGCTCAGGCAATCCCAGCTGTGCAGGGCCTGCAGGGCTGTGTGCAGCACAGCTCAGGCAATCCCAGCTGTGCAGGGCCTGCAGGGCTGTGTGCAGCACAGCTCAGGCAATCCCAGCTGTGCAGGGCCTGCAGGGCTGTGTGCAGCACAGCTCAGGCAATCCCAGCTGTGCAGAGCCTGCAGGGCTGTGTGCAGCACAGCTCAGGCAATCCCAGCTGTGCAGGGCCTGCAGGGCTGAGTGCAGCACAGCTCAGGCAATCCCAGCTGTGGGAGCCTGTGCCAGCTGTGCTCCAGCCTCTGCCCCATCCCAGCCTTCCCCCCATCCCTGCACCCCTGCTGCTGGGGCTCTTTGGTCTGATTCTGCCCTGCTCCAGGCTGCTCCCCTCCACATTGGGGTATTTGGTTTATTTTGGTCAATGTTCACCCTTAATCCACTCTTTTCCTTCTCCCTGCTCCCCTCAACATTGGGATATTTGGTTTATTTAAGTGTTCACCCTTAATCCCCTCTTTTCCTTCTCCCTGCTCCCCCTCAATATTTAGTTTATTAGGTTATTTAAGTGTTCACCCTTAATCCACTCTTTTCCTTCTCCCTGCTCCCCCTCAACATTTGGATATTTAGTTTATTTTGGTTTACTGTTCACTATTAATCTACTCTTTTCAATCTCCCTGCTCCCCTCCACATTTGGATATTTGGTTTATTTTGGTCAGTGTTCACCCTTCATACACTCTTTTCGTTCTCCCTGCTCCCCCTCAATATTTAGTTTATTAGTTTATTTAAGTGTTCACCCTTAATCCACACTTTTCAATCTCCCTGCTCCCCCTCAACATTGGGATATTTGGTTTATTTTGGTTACTGTTCACCATTAACCCACTCTTTTCGTTCTCCCTGCTCCCCCTCAATATTTAGTTCATTAGGTTATTTAAGTGTTCACCATTAATCCACTCTTTTCCTTCTCCCTGCTCCCCCTCAACATTTGGATATTAGGTTATTTAAGTGTTCACCATTAATCCACTCTTTCCTTCTCCCTGCCCCCCCTCAACATTTGGGTATTTAGTTTATTTTGGTCAATGTTCACCCTTAATCCACTCTTTTCCTTCTCCCTGCTCCCCCTCCACATTTGGGATATTTGGTTTGTTTTGGTCAGTGTTCACCCTTAATCCACTCTTTTCTTTCTCCCTGCTCCCCCTCAACATTTGGATATTTAGTTTATTTTGGTTACTGTTCACCCTTAATCCTCTCTTTTCCTTCTCCCTGCTGCCCTCACTCATGCACACAGTTCCTTGGCTGAGGCAGGACATGATTTAAAAGGTGTTCCCAGTGCCCTGGCACAGCTGGGTGAGGCCCAGGGGTCCCAGAGCTGTGCCAGAGCTGCCAAACCCTGCCCAGGGGCTCACCTGGGCCAGCCCCTCCCAGCCCTGCCCACACTCTGCTCTGTGGAGTTGTGAGTGTTGAAAGCACCAGGAAAATGTTACAAGACCCTTAGAAATTCAACTTGACTCCAAATCCATCCTTTGACAGGAAAGCTGTAGGCAGCCTGGTTGAAATATTTTCATTTTTAACAAATCCTCTACTGGTATATAGTCAATAAGGTTGAAATATATTCATTTTTAACAAATCCTCTCAAAATATTTGGTCCATAAGGGAGATTCTGACTACTTTTCCTAGATTTCCAATGTTACAATATTAGATAAAAGCCTGTGAGGGAATTTATGTGTATTTTAGAGAGATCTTTGTGTAAAGATTTGAGATAAAAGTTTTATACATCACGTAAGAGCTGGAAAGGAAGGAAGAACCCAGGTGAGTGGGATGGGGTGGGATGGAATGGAATGGAATGGAATGGAATGGAATGGAATGGAATGGAATGGAATGGAATGGAATGGAATGGAATGGAATGGAATGGAATGGAATGGAATGGAATGAATTCTTGCCCTGAAACAGCTGCCAGAAGTACCCAAAAAAAGACAATGCAAAAGTAAAAATACCAAAAATGGGGGTTGCTCCTCTCTGAGGTCTGGTACTGATGGTTTTTCCTGGAATGGCACATTTTAAAAACTCCTGCCTCATGGGTGTTGGTGCTCTGAAGGTGGTGCTGGGTGAATTAGGGGTGGTGAGGGAATCAGAAGAGAGCTGTGGCTCCTGTGTGCCTGTGTGGGCAGCTCTGCAGGTGGGTGAGCATCCAGAATTCCTGCTGGGATTCCCCTTCACATCCCTCTCACAATTCCATGAAGAGCAAAGCAGGATGGGCTGCTCTGGGTCAGGGTTTGTGGGGCTGAGTTTCCCCTCCCTGCCCTGGGAGTTTGTTGTGTCTGTGTTTGCTCCCCCAGCTCCTCAGCCCCCATTCCATGTGGATTCACCTCCCAGGCACTGAGCTCTGGGGGGGTTCAGAGGTTGGGAATGAACATCTGTGTCCAGATTCTTGTGGCAGGAGAGCCCTGGAGGGGCTGCAGCGTGTCCTGGGAGCTGGGAAGGGGCTGGAGCCCCAGCAGAGGCCGAGGGAGCTGGAGAGGGGCTCAGCCTGGAGAAAAGGAGCCTCAGGGGCACCTTGTGGCTCTGCACAACTCCCTGCCAGGAGGGGACAGCCAGGGGGGCTCGGGCTCTGCTCCAGGGAACAGGGACAGGACAAGGGGACATGGGCTCAGGCTGGGCCAGGGCAGGCTCAGGTTGGACAGCAGCAGCAATTTCTCCATGGAAAGGGTGCTCAGGCCTTGGCAGGGGCTGCCCTGGGAGCTTTGGAGTGCCCATCCCTGGGGGTGGATGTGGCACTCAGGGCTCTGGGCTGGGGACAGGGAGGGATCAGGCACAGCTGGGACTCTGTGGCCATGGAAGGGTTTTCCACTCTCAGGGGTTTTGGGATTCTGTAAAGCTCAAACCATCTCTGCCTGAAGCATTTTTAAATTCAGATCTCTGTGAATCACCTTCTTCAGGCACTCAGTGACATTTTGGGGTAATTTTCAGCAAGTGTTGCCCCCAGCTCCCAGTGCTGGAGCAGCTGCAGTGCTGGAATGGATGTGAAGAGTTTGCTGGCAGTGCCCAGGGCCAGGCTGGACCCTGGGCTGGGAGCCCTGGCACAGTGGGAGGTGTCCCTGCCATGGCAGGGCTGGCACTGGGTGGGATTTAAGGTCCCTCCCAACCCAAACCAGTCTGGGATTCTGTACAGTCTGCAGGGAGGCTGTAATTTCATTTTCAGTGTTTAATTTCCCCATGAATCCTGAAGGGTTCTTTCCATTTCCTCCAGCAAACACTGCAGCTTCCTGCTCTTGCTACATGCAAGTATGTACATACTAGTATCCACAAAGAGTAACATTGAATTCACAGAATTCACTGAACACCAGGTTGGAAGAGACCTTTATGATCATGAGTCCATCCCAGCCCTGACACCTCAGCCAGACCATGGCACCCAGTGCCACACCCAGTCTTTTCTAAACCCACCCAGGGGTGCTGACTCCACCTCCCTGGGCACACCATTCCAGTGCTTTATCACTTTTTCTGTAAACAAACCTTTTTCCTAATATCCAGCCTGTATCTCCCCTGGCCCAGCTTGAGGCTGCAAGTTGCCTTGGAGAGCAGAACTGAAGCAGAAAATGTGCTCAGCTCCACCCCAGCCGTGGTTCTGGCCCTGTCCTGCACTCAGGAGGAGTGCAGTGGCAATGAGGGGATCTGCAGCCCCAGGAGTGCCCATCCCAGCTCCCACCCTGACTTTGGGGCACCAGGAGAGGCAGGGCAGAGATCCCCAGGGTTCCCCTGAGCCTTGTCCTGCTGGTTTTATTTTCTTTGGTCCATTTGTTTGCTGTTCTTAACCACTGAGACACCACATTCCAGTCCAGGGGCATACAGCACACAAAAACCTCTTTCCTCATTAACAGAATCCTAAATTGCAGGGAGGAGCTGGGGAACACCCCAAAGACAGCTGGGGCTGTGCTGTGAGGGTGGGGTGGCATCCCCAGTGCTCTGGGATGCAGCACATCCCACATCCCAGGGGTGTGCTGGGCACAGCTGGCTCTCTGCAGGGTTTGGCTGTGCCAGGAGGGAATGGGGGCAAATCCAGAGTGGGGCAGGCAGGAGCTGCCCCAGCCCTCCCTGCCAGGGCTGTGCTCAGCCCCAGTAAAACAGGAAGTGTTTGCAGCAGCCACTTCCTTATATGTGCAAAAACAAAGTGTGCTGCCTGCACACAGCACCCCTCTGATTTTGGGAGGGAGGGCAGAGCCCTGGTGCCTGTGCCCAGCCCCATGGGCCCAGCAGGGCTGGCAGCAGCAGGAAGGGTGCTGGAGCAGCTCTGGGCACTGCCCCGTGCAGGTAAGGCAGGATTTGGGGCACAGCTGCCCTGGCAGGGCCTTTGGGGCCTCTCTTGGCCATGGGGGTGACACAGACCCCGTGTCCTGTCTCACCTGGGGCTGAGGCAGCTGCTGCCCTCATGGCTGGAGTTTGGTGATAAAAACAGCTTTTTTGGGGGATTAAAGAAAAAGGTGGTTTGGGTGGAAACACCTCAGCTCACCATGAGGGGTGAAGGGTGGGTGCTGGGGACAATGCCTGCATGGAAAAGCTGCTTGTGGAGAGCCCATCCTGCAGGGACAGGGTCAGTGCTGGGACTCCCTGCCCTCCAGGGGCTGCTCCAACACCAGCAGTCCCGTGGTTCTCAAGGGATGCTGCTGGGTCCTGGGCTCCTGTGCTGTTTGGAACCATCCTGGAAGCTGAAACAGCCTCAGTCAGCTGCTTTTGGCACTGTCCCAACAGTTGTGCAGGAGGTTGTGGTGGTCATGAAGCACAGCTGCAGTCCTGGGGCTCCCCCAGCAAAACCAACTCGAGTTTCTGTGTTAAAAAGGAAATATAGGGTGGGAAAAAATGAGATTGTGAAGCCAACCTTAAGGGAAAAGGGGAACTTGAGCCAGGGCAGATTATGGCTAATCCTTCTCCATCAGCCAGGGATCAGCTTGGCTTGAATCTTTGTACAACTGGGGATCCCTCCTGGCTCCCTGAGGTGTGTTTGACCAGCTCAGTGTCCAAAATCTCTGTATTCAGTGTCTATAAAAAGTCAGGTACTGAAAACACATTGGAAGATTTGGGTGAGGTTAAAATAGATCAGAGCAAGAGCTCCTGAGCGTGGCAGTGAATTGAATGGCTGCTCTGTGCTCCCTGCCATGGGAGAATGGGAATTGGGCTGAAACACTGCTCTGAACTGGAGATTTCTGCATTATCCCTTGGCACAGAGGAGGCCCTGGCAGCCAGGACAGTGCCAGGCCACAGCTGGAGGGTGGCACTGCTCTGCTGGGCAGCTTGGTGTCCTCCAGGGGCCAGGTACCAGAGAAAAAAGGGATTCTGTTTGGGTTCTGACACTTTGTTCCTTCCTGCTGGAGACTGGGTGGAAATATCAGCTTTTCTAAAAGCAGCAATTCCTGCATGTGACTGGGGGGAAGCTGCTTCCTGAGGATCCCCTTGTGCAATTCACTGGGGATCTGCACACACACAAATGTCCTTTTCCCTTTTTTAGTTAATTTAGCTTCTCTTCACCTCACCCAGTCCAAGCTGTGCCTGATCCCTCCTGTCCCCAGCCCTGAGTGCCACATGCAGGTGCCACCCCCAGGGATGGGCACTGCAAACCTCCCAGGGCAGCCCCTGCCAAGGCCTGAGCACCCTTTCCATGGAGAAATTGCTGCTGCTGTCCAACCTGAGCCTGCCCTGGCCCAGCCTGAGCCCATGTCCCCTTGTCCTGTCCCTGTTCCCTGGAGCAGCAGAGCCCGAGCCCCCCTGGCTGTCCCCTCCTGGCAGGGAGTTGTGCAGAGCCACAAGGTGCCCCTGAGGCTCCTTTTCTCCAGGCTGAGCCCCTTTCCAGCTCCCTCAGCCTCTCCTGGGGCTCCAGCCCCTTCCCCAGACACATTTCAGCCCCTCCAGGGCTCTCCTGCCAGGAGGGGCCCAGAGCTGCCCCAGCACTGGAGGTGCCCCAGCAGTGGCAGCACAGGGACAGGCACTGCCCAGAGCTGGCACAGCCCAGGGGCCTCTCAGCCAGTTCCCTGTGCCTGGCTGGGCTTGGGGACAGAACCTGGCACCTTTGCCAGCTGTGTTCCTTTGGAGCAGGAGTGTTTGTGTCTCACTGTGGCACCAGCTTCATGCAAATCTTGTCTCTGATGGGATTTGTTTGTTGTAAATGCTCTGAGTTTGATTGAATTTCCTGTGCAACTGTTATGTAAAGCAGAAGCTTGGTGTATAAACTGCATAAATAAATATCCAGAGAGATGCAGAGTGCTGAGTGTGGGGACATGAGGAGTCCTCAGAACCATTGGTGGGGTTGCAGGATTTGCCCCAAGTGACCCAAAACATCTGGGTGGGATCAGGCTCTGCTGCCAGGGAACAGGGACAGGACAAGGGGACATGGGCTCAGGCTGGGCCAGGGCAGGCTCAGGTTGGACAGCAGCAGCAATTTCTCCATGGAAAGGGTGCTCAGGCCTTGGCAGGGGCTGCCCTGGGAGCTCTGGAGTGCCCATCCCTGGGGGTGGATGTGGCACTCAGGGCTCTGGGCTGGGGACAGGGAGGGATCAGGCACAGGCTGGGCTCCATGGGCTGGGAGGGATTTTCCAATCCCAGGGATTCTGGGATTTCTCTCATTTCTCCTGCACTTGGTGCTCAAAGCAGTTTTGCCCTTCAGTAGCAGCAGAATCCTGACCTGCAGTGACACTCCCAGCCCAGACACTTCCCCTCTGAAGGACTCTGAGTTTTTATTTTAACTGCTTCCTTTGGTTCTCCTTCTGCATGTTTCCAGCTCTGTCATTCCCTGTGCTTCCTGATGCTCTGAGGATCTCTCCTGAGGAGCTGCACTTCTCTCTTGGGCTTCTTGGCAGGGTTTTCCTCCCAGTCAGATTTGGTTGTGTTTTCACCATGTGTGGGAAGTGAAATGTTTGGAAGTGAAGAACAGGAATTAATGCTCCAGGCATCTCTGCCCTTACTGACAGCCTGGGCACACTCACTCCCTGTGCCCTGTGGATTTGTCATCTCCCAGGACAGGAGTTGAGAGAGTTATGGAGTGGTTTGGGGTGGGACAGACCCCAAAACCCACCCCAGCCATGGCAGGGACACCTCCCACTGTCCCAGCTGCTCCCAGCCCTGCCCAGCCCGGCCTTGGGCACTGCCAGGGATCCAGGGGCAGCCACAGCTGCTCTGGGAGTTCTATTCCAGGTCCTGCCCACCCTGCCAGAGAGGAATGAGTCAATGTGAATTATTTAATAGTTGAAGAATTAGTTAATAGTTAGAGGATCAGTTAATAGTTAATCCTCCCCTCTCAGAACGTGGCCCACAGCAGTTTCCTGAGTTCCAGAGGCATCCCAGCCTGTGAGAGCCTTTGGGAGCCTCTGGGAGCCTCTGGGCTTGCCAGGGGGCTTTAATGCACCTTTGCAAATTCATGGAAATCGGTCTGGGGTGTGAGCTGGGAGTGCTGCTGGCTGGGAGTTCCTCATGCAGGTCTTGCTGCTCCTGAGTGAATCAGGAAGAGTTGGTTCCAGAGAACTGCAGGAGGAGGAGCTGGAACAGCTGCTCTGGATGGGCTCTGCCAGTGGCAGCTGCAAACTGCTCCCTCAGTGGCAAAGAGGGAGCTGAAGTCAGTCTGAGCTCATCCCTGGCAGTGCCCAGGGCCAGGCTGGACAGGGCTGGGACATGGGAGGTGTCCCTGCCATGGCAGGGGTGGCACTGGAGGAGCTTTGAGGTCCCTTCCCAGCCAAACCCATCTGGGATTTGATGATTTGGGATCTGCTGAGCTCTGAGGGACTCTGTGTGCTCAGGGCTGGCTGTGGTCAGGGGCAGACGTGACTTCAGCACCTGTGGTGTCCCAGGCAGCCACGGTGACGCTCAGAAAGGGAAGAGGCTGTTCTGAAGAGCTGTGAGGAGCAGGAGGAGCTGCACTGTCACACCCGGGGGTTTCACCCTGGGGCAGTCCCAGGGCCCACTGCAGGCTGTGCTGGCCCCAGGGGTTCCTGCTGCAGAGCAAACCCAGCACAGTTCATTCCCTTTGCTGTCCTGTGCGTGGTGCAGTCACTGCACCCTTCAGTGAGGGACATTTCCCACCTGGCAGCCCCAGGGAAGGATTTGCCTTCTGCTGGAGCAGCTGCCCTGGCTGTGTGCTGGCTTCCTGCTGTGTTTGGCATTCCCAGGAGTGTGGTGAGCAAGGCACAGGAGCAGCTCTGTCAGCACAGGGAGTTCTCTCTTTTTTCTCCCTGATCATCTGGTGGTGTGGCCAGGGGAGCTGCCCCCAGCTCCTCGTGCTGGGTTTGTGCTGCTTCCCAGTGCATCCTCCACAGAGCCTTGCTGATCCTCACACTCACAGAGCCAGAGATCCCACACTGCTCTGGCTGGGAAGGGACCTCAAAGATCATTTAATTCCTAGCCCCAACACCTCCCACTGTCCCACTGCTCCAGCCCCAGTGTCCAGCCCGGCCTTGGGCACTGCCAGGGATCCAGGGGCAGCCACAGCTGCTCTGGGCACCCTGTGCCAGCCCTGCCCACCCTGCCAGGAACAATTCCTGCCCAGGATCCCAGCCAGCCCTGCCCTCTGGCAGTTTCCTGGGTCCCTGTCCCTTGCTGGGAGCAGCTGGGACAGTGGGAGGTGTCCCCATGGCAGGGGTGGCACTGGGTGGGCTCTTCCAACCCAATCCCAGGGTTCTGTGATTAACCTGAGACATCTCCCATGCTCCTCAAAGTGTGCTTTAATGACCTCCCTCCAAGTCTTTCATATCACACATCTGGATCCTATTAGCTGCTTAAAATTAGGATATTTTAAGCTCATGA
This sequence comes from Luscinia megarhynchos, assembly GCA_034336665.1. Classification (NCBI taxonomy): domain Eukaryota; kingdom Metazoa; phylum Chordata; class Aves; order Passeriformes; family Muscicapidae; genus Luscinia; species Luscinia megarhynchos. The sequence goes on along the minus strand of CM067565.1, from coordinate 592,227 downwards.
CTGCACAGTTGAGGGGGGATTTCATATTTTTAGCTCAGCTTGACTTTACTTTAAGCTCAGATGAGTAAAGCGCAGCTTTTCCATGTGGAGCTGCAGAGGTGGAGCAGATGAAGCCACGGCCATGGGCACAGCCCCTGGATCCCTGGCAGTGCCCAGGGCCAGGCTGGAGCAGCCTGGGACAGTGGGAAGTGTCCCTGCCGTGGAACAGGATGGGATGTAAGGTCCCTTCCCACCCAAACCATCCCAGGCCTCTGTGGGTTCCACTGCTCTGGTGATTTGCTGTAGGGCTGGTCCAAGATCCACCTCAGAGCAGGGAACATCCAGGAGGTCAGCAGTGGCTCAGGAGGTGCCTCTGGGTGTGCAGAGCTGCCAGAGCAGAGTGGGAGCAGTTCAGGGCACTCAGGGTGTGCTGGGATCCCCAGACCCACTCCTTCCACCTCTGCTTTGGGGATTTTTATTTTCAGTGCCCAGCCTGAGGCCATCCCTGCCATGCTGTGCAGTTCCTGGGAGCAGCTCTGAGGATCCCTGGGTCCATCCTGCTTGCTGCAGCTCCCTGCAGTTTCCCTGGCAGCATTAACCACTCATCCTCATCAGTGAATTCCTGAAATCCATATTGCTGCTTCCCCTCCTGCCCACATTCTTTCTCTCTGTGCTGAGAGTTGTCTGACCACAATTTTGGTTTGCACTCTGTCCTGGAGCCCCTGGCAGGGGCTCTCAGGTCTCTCCTCTGTGCCAGCATCATTCTTTGTTCTTAAGCAACAGCCAAACAGATTTTAGAAACCTTTTGTTGAAATTCTCAGGGACTTTGAGGCAACTCTTTTTACAGCAGATTTTCTTTTGAATGCAGAATTGTCAGAGAATCCCAGGGAGTTTGGGAACTGACTGCCCAGGAAGTGTTAATTAATGGCCTGATGTGTGACTCTGGATTATCCCCCCATGGCAGGGCCACCCCACACCAAACCTTCCCTGTTGGCTTCTCCTCATCCCTCGGGGGTTTGTCACCTCCTGAATTCATGGCATGAGACTTTCAGGATTTGCTGACTCTGTGGTTTTTCTTTTTAAGAGAAGGCTCCAGGCAGAGCTCAGAGCCCCTGGCAGGGCCTGAAGGGGCTGCAGGAGCTGCAGAGGGACTGGGGACAGGATGGAGGGACAGGGCCCAGGGAATGGCTCCCACTGCCAGAGGGCAGGGCTGGCTGGGATCCCAGATCTGGGTCTGGGGGATCCTGTCCCAAACTTCATTCAAGGGATTCCAGCAGCTGCTGTTTGATTCCCAGTAATTCCCAGTTAATTATGTCTAATGAGCTCTTTAAAGATTCAATCCCCTGGGACTGCAAGCTTCACTCCAGGGGCTCCATCTGGCTTGGGCTGGAGCTCTTGCCATGTCTCAGCACTGGGAATCCACCTGCCTTTCCTGGGATATTCCCACATTTCCTGGGATATTCTGTGTATTCCCACATTTCCTGGGGTGTTCTGTGTATTCCCACATTTCCTGGGGTGTCCTGTGTATTCCCACATTTCCTGGGATGTTCTGTGTATTCCCACATTTCCTGGGGTGTTCTGTGTATTCCCACATTTCCTGGGGTGTCCTGTGTATTCCCACATTTCCTGGGATATTCTGTGTATTCCCACATTTCCTGTTTAAGAGTGATGCTCTCTCCTCTTCCTCTGCACCTTGTGCAGTTCCCAGCCTGAGATGGGACTGGGATTCACCCTGGGCAGGAACTGGTGCCAAACTGGGACTGGGATTCACCCTGGGCAGGAGCTGGAACCAAACTGGGACTGGGATTCACCCTGAGCAGGAACTGGTGCCAAACTGGGACTGGGATTCACCCTGGGCAGGAGCTGGAACCAAACTGGGACTGGGATTTCACCCTGGGCAGGAGCTGGAGCCAAACTGGGACTGGGATTCACCCTGGGCAGGAGCTGGAACCAAACTGGGACTGGGATTCACCCTGGGCAGGAACTGGAACCAAACTGGGACTGGGATTCACCCTGGGCAGGAGCTGGTGCCAAACTGGGACTGGGATTCACCCTGGGCAGGAACTGGTGCCAAACTGGGACTGGGATTTACCCTGGGCAGGAGCTGGTGTCAAACTGGGACTGGGATTCACCCTGGGCAGGAACTGGTGCCAAACTGGGACTGGGATTCACCCTGGGCAGGAGCTGGAACCAAACTGGGACTGGGATTCACCTGGGCAGGGAGCTGAGCAACTGACTGGGATTCACCCTGGGCAGGAGCTGGAGCCAAACTGGGACTGGGATTCACCCTGGGCAGGAGCTGGTGTCAGCCATTTAGATTTAGATTTAGATTTAATTTATGGTTATATATTTATATTTTTATCTATATTTATATATTTATGGTTATGTATTTATATTTATATCTATCTATGTCTATATACTTACATTGGTATATTTACATTTATAATTATATTTATAAAATATATTTTATATTTATAATTCTCTATTTATACATATATTTATATCTGTTCATATTTATATTTATATTTTGATATATTGATATTTCTGTATATTCATAGATTTCTATCTATATGCATATTCATATTAATACATATTTAATTTGTGTTCATATAGTTATAGATTTACATACTTATATATTTACATATTTATATGATTATATGTTTATGTTTATATGTTTATGTTCATATATGTGTATTTATATCTATATTTATGTATCTCTAGTGTTATATTAATATATTTCTATATGCATTTATATTCATAAAATAATTTTATATTTATGTATTAATATATTTATATCTATTTAATGTATCTAAATAATATTTTTAAAATACTTCTAAAATGTTTATATATTTTTATTTATACTCATTTATTTATATTTATATCTATCTATATTTTGATATATTTGATATATATTGATATAGCTGTATTTACATTGATATAATATATATTGATATATTGGTATTTATATTTCTATCTACATTTATCTTTATAGTTACATTTATATCAATACATATTTATATGTGTATATCTTTGTAATATTTTAGATTTATATCTACCTAATTATTTATATTTCTATTTATACACATATCTTTACATTTGTATCTACATTTATATCTACATATATATATATATGTTTACATTTATATTTATGCTTATATTTATATTTATATTTATATTTATATTTATATTTATATTTATATTTATATTTATATTTATATTTATATTTATATTTATATTTATATTTATATTTATATCCTGTGGTTTCTCCCCGCAGTCTCGTCCCGCCTGGCCCCCACGGCCTCGCCCCAGTCCGGCTGTCCCTCCCCATCCATCCCAGGCAAGGGCCTCTCCTCCTCCCAGAAGCACAGCAAGAAAGCTCTCAAACAGGTGAGATTTTGGAATTAAGAGGCTCCCAGGCAAAGAGATGGGAATAGGAATAACAGTTCTTTACTAGGAAAATTAAAATAGAAATGCAGTATTACAAAGAACAAGCCCAAACCCTGCCAGAGTCAGAATCCAAGCTGACACCCGTCAGTCAGTCAGGGTGTTGGCAGCAGTCCCATTCAATGGTGGCTGCATCCTCCTGCAGTGGCAGATGTGGTTCAGCTGGAGCAGTGCTCCTGGAGAAGGGGCAGTTTCCTCTGAAGCTCCAGGGATGATGTGCAAAGGTCTGGCTTTCCTCTGGAGTCCAGTGGGAAGAAGGTTCCTTGGTGTCCAAATCTCAGTTTTGATCTGGGTAGGAAAGGCTTGGCTCCTCCCCTGGCTGGAGCATCTCCCAGTGGGATGATGGAATTTTATCAGTCATGCACTGGGACTCAATGGCCATTAACAGGAGATATCTCCTGGAGGAGAGATGGGCTGTGGGAAAGATAAAGATGATTGCCCAGCTGGTTTAAAGATGGCTCATGAGCAGATAATGTGTGCCAGGAGATAAGGGTCACTGCCCCAGCTGGATTTTCACACCTGGCCCATGAACAGGAGATACCTCCTGGAGGGAGGATGGGCTGTGGAAAGATAAAGATGATTGTCTCCAGCTGGATTTTTAACACCTGGCCCATTAACAGGAGATATCTCCTGGAGGGAGGATGGGCTGTGGGAAGATAAGGATGATTGCCCCAGCTGGTTTTTAACACCTGGCCCATTAACAGGAGATATCTCCAGGAGGAGGGATGGGCTGTGGAAAGATAAAGGTGATTGCCCCAGCTGGTTTTTAACACCTGGCCCATTAACAGGAGATATCTCCTGGAGGAGGGATGGGCTGTGGAAGAGGAGAGCAGGAAGGGAAGGATGAACAGGAGCTGAGCTCCTGAGATGCCAGCTTTGGGAATTCTCTGTTCCCCTGGGGCTGATTCCCCAGCCCAGTGTGTGTGCTGGGGGGTTTTCACTGCACCCAGCTTTTTCCTCTGAGCCTCCCAGCCCATCTTCCACTGAATCCCCAGAAAATTGCTTCCCAGTAATTGGGCAGGATGTTAATTAGAGTCTCTGCATTCCCCAGCCCTCGTTAATCCAGGCTGGCAAACATTCCCCCAGCATCCACAGGCTCTTCCCTTCACAGGGGAATCCCTGGCAGTGAATTCCTGGATCCCTGGAAGTGTCCCTCCAGGCTGGACACTGGGGCTTGGAGCAGCCTGGGACAGTGGGAGGTGTCCTTGCCATGGCAGAGGGAGTAACAGGAACTTATAAAAATGAGCTAAAAGAGGGAATTGGGGTGGTGGGAATGAGGGCTGGAAAACACCCCAGTGTGAGTGAAAGGGAATTAAAGGAACTCCCATGTCCTTAATCCAGTCTGTGCCCTGCATTATTGCTGGGGCTGGTTGGGCTCAGCCCTCCCCTCTCCAGGAACTCCAACATTCCCAGAGGAAGGGGCAGTGGATTTCTAAGGGAGAGCCTTTAATCCAGGACTGGGAATGTGGATGGGGCAATTGCAGAAACCAGGGTTTGGTTCATCCCCACAGCAGAGCTCAGGCTGGGCAGTGCAGCTGTGCAGAACCTGGGGAGAGCACCAGGCTGATTCCTTCAGATCCTCAGGGAAAATCCTCACTTGGAGCTGTGCATGTAGGGTCAGGATTGGAACTGGCTCATCCTCTGGAGATTCCTCAGCTCCCAAATGGGCTGGGCTGGAAAAACCCTGAGAGCAGGTGGAGTCCAGCCCTTCCCATGGAATCCTTGATCTGTTGGCATTTTTCTGCTGCCGAGGTCAGGGTTTGGATTTTGGTTTTTGCAAACACAAACTTTGGTTTGCAGTTCAGCCAAACCCCTCCTGTCAGAGCCCCGGCTTCCTTTGGGGCCCAGTCCTGCTGTTGCTTCAAGTCTTTCCAGAACCAAAGTTTTTTGCTTTGTTCTCTTCAGCATTTGGATCTTTGTTAGTTTTCTAATTAAAGCCCTCCCCTAAGGGGCAGTGGGGAAGATGGAGATGGGATGAGCTCCAGGGTGCTGCTTTACTTTGAAATTCTCTGTGTAATCCTTTCTCTGTGCTTCTCCTTTTATCCCTGGGGGATGGCCAGTGACAGTGACAGTGTCCTGGGGCTGCAGGGTGAACATTTAATGACTGTTTAACAAGTGTTCAACCACACTGAGCAGGTGTGGGGCTGGATTTAGGGTTCCCAGCCCCAGGCTGGGTGCTGATGCAGTGCTCCTGTCCCTGCAGGCCCTGAAGCAGCAGCAGCAGAAGCAGCAGCAGCAGCAGCAGTGCCGGGCAGGGATGGCCCCGGGCATGGCTCTGCCCTCCAGCCAGCACGTGCTGCTCAAGGCCAAGGCCAGCCCTGCCAGCAAGCCAGGTATGGCCAGGGATGGGCCCTGGGGCCGGGATAATGGGACAATGGGATAATGGGACAATGGGATAGTGGGATAATGGGGTGGGAACTGCCCCTTCCTGCAGCATCCTCTGGGCTCTGGAACCTGCAGCCTCTGTTTGGGCTGCACCAGGTAAGGGACCTCGGCTGGATCCGGGCTCATTCACTGGGAGGTTAGAGCTTGAAAGCTGCTCCCAGTGCCCTGTGACTGTCCCAGCCACCTGCACCCTGCAGGGCCTTCTGCTATTCCTGGCTGGGAGTTTCTGCTTAGTCCTGGTCGGGGTTCTCCTGCTATTCCTGATTGGGATTTTCTGCTTATTCCTGGTTGGGAGTTCTCCTGCTATTCCTGATTGGGATTTTCTCCTGCTTATTCCTGCTTGGGATTTTCTGGTTAATTCTGTTTGAGGTTCTCCTGCTATTCCTGACTGGGAGTTTCTGCTTATTTCTGTTTGGGGTTCTCCTGCTCTTTCTGTTTGGGAAGTTCTGGTTGTTTCTGTTTGGGTTCTCCTGCTATTCCTGATTGGGATTTTCTCCTGCTTATTTCTGTTTGGGGTTCTCCTGCTATTCCTGTTTGGGAGTTTCTGCTTATTCCTGTTTGGGGTTCTCCTGCTATTCCTGTTTGGGATTTTCTCCTGCTTATTCCTGCTTGGGATTTTCTCCTGGTCTTTCTGTTTGGGGTTCTCCTGCTCTTTCTGTTTGGGATTTTCTGGTTATTTCTGTTTGGGGTTCTCCTGCTTTTTTCTGTTTGGGATTTTCTGGTTATTTCTGTTTGGGGTTCTCCTGCTTTTTTCTGTTTGGGATTTTCTCCTGCTTATTTCTGTTTGGGGTTCTCCTGCTCTTTCTTTTTGGGATTTTCTCCTGCTTATTTCTGTTTGGGGTTCTCCTGCTGTTTCTGTTTGGGAGTTTCTGGTTATTTCTGTTTGGGGTTCTCCTGCTGTTTCTGTTTGGGAGTTTCTGCTTATTTCTGTTTGGGGTTCTCCTGCTATTCCTGATTGGGATTTTCTCCTGCTTATTTCTGTTTTGGGGTTTTGTCCTGGTTATTTCTTTTTGGGGTTCTCCTGCTATTTCTGTTTGGGATTTTCTCCTGCTTATTTCTGTTTGGGGTTCTCCTGCTATTCCTGTTTGGGAGTTTCTGGTTATTTCTGTTTGGGATTTTCTCCTGATTATTTCTTTTTGGGGTTCTCCTGCTATTTCTGCTTGGGGATCTCTCTTGGTGTTTATATTTAGGAGTTTCTCCTGCTGTTTCTGTTTGGGAGTTTCTCCTGGTGTCTGTGTTTGGGAGTTCCTCCTGGTGGTCATGTTTAGGGATTTCTCCTGGTGTTTATGTTTGGAGATTTCTCCTGGTGTCTATCTTTGGGGGTTTCTCCTGGTATTTAAGTTTTCCAAAGTGGCTCCTCATCCTGCAGGGTGTGTTCCATGTCCTCACCTGGAAGATCCCTGAGGGGTTTCCAGAATTTGTGGTGTCAGAACTCAGTGAGGTCACTGCTCTGCTCTGGCTGGTCCAGCAGGGCAGGAGCTCCCCTGCCAGCACCACATTTTCCATGGGATCCCAAATTCTTGGTAGTTACTTCCAGCCAGTTTTCCCTGATTTCTTTCCAGAGTAACTGAGTGCCTTGGTAAGGTCCAGGTTCTGAGCCACAGAATCATCAAATCCCAAATGCTGGGTGGGATCTCAGAGCCCCTGCAGGGACACCTCCCACTGTCCCAGCCTGATCCACATCCCAGCAAAACTGCATCTCCACTCCCAAATCCCAAAGATTTCTCAGCCATTGAGCTCTCCAGCAAAGCCTGGTGCTGTGGGCAATTCATTACTATTAATTACTGACCCCATCCCAGTCCCAAAACCCCTTCAAGCTGTTCCTGCAGCCAGGGAGCTGTGCTGGAAGCAGGGACAGCTGCCTGTGGAGAGGAGGAATTCTGCATCTGCCTCTGGGTTATTCCCTGCAAAGCACAGGAGCTGGGGCTGGCAGTCCCTGCTGGGATTCCCTGGCAGCCTTGGTCAGGCTCAGTGTCCCAGAGCACCCCTGGCAGGGCTCACATTGCAGCCTGCAGGGATGTGGCACACTGCCAGCCTGTGCCAGGGGAATTCCCAGTGTCCCCTCCCATCCCTGGGGTGGGAGCAGCCAGAGAAGGTTCTGGAACAGCATTCCCAGTGCCAGCATTGCCCACACCTGTGCTGCATGTCCTGGCAGCAGTGCTGGGGATGTTGCACTGACATTCACTGGGCAGGGCAGGGTTTTGCAGGAGTTTGGAGCAGCTGGGGGCTGCCCTGGGGCTCAGCCTGTGCTGGGCAGGGTTTGGGGTTCATGGCCTGCAAAGCCTTGCCCTTCCTGCCCTGCAGCTGCAGCCTTGAGCTCAGCTCAGGGTCCTTTCCTGCTTCCAGCCTTTTCCTTGAGCTCCTCCTCAGCTTCAGGTGGGATTGGTGTGTTCAGGAGCCCCCTCAGGCTGTAAATCCCTCCCTGCCAAGGCCTGGAAGGTTCCTCCTGGGGGTTTTTCTCCATGAATTCCCTTTTCCCCTATCAGCTCCCAGCAGGGACAGCAGGAGGTGGGGGAGAGAGCAGAAATTAAATGGACAGGGGGGAGGGAGCAACATTCTAGGCACTGATTCCACAATTTCAGGGGTTTATTCAGAGCTGGAACAGCTTGTGTGAGGAAGGGAAGGGAGGGAGAGGAACCAGGATGGGAAACTGAGCACTGGGAAGGGGAGGAGGAGGAATTCCCCAGGGTGGGCCAGGACAAAGCTGCAGCAGAGGGTGAAGTTTAGCAGGGACATGAGAGGGATGGAGAGATTTCCCTGGCAGTGAGCTCTGCCAGGAGCTCTGTTACCCTTGGAGTGTTAATGGGAACATGTCTGGCTGGGATTGGGTGGGAAATAAACTGGGATTCACTGGGAGATGGATGTGTGTATCCATGCCTTTGCTTTGGGGTGTTCTGGTGGCTCCAAGGGATCCCCCACATCCAGCTGGGCAGGAGGCATGCAGCAGCACAGGAGTGTCTGTGCTGGGATTGGGTGGGAAATAAACTGGGATTCACTGGGAGATGGATGTGCCTGTCCATGGCTTTGCTTTGGGATGTTCTGGTGGCTCCAAGGGATCCCCCACATCCAGCTGGGCAGGAGGCATGCAGCAGCACAGGAGTGCCTCTGCTGGGATTGGGTGGGAAATAAACTGGGAGTCACTGGGAGATGGATGTGTGTATCCATGGCTTTGCTTTGGGGTGTTCTGGTGGCTCCAAGGGATCCCCCACATCCAGCTGGGCAGGAGGCACTGCAGCAGCACAGGAGCCTCTGCTGGGGTTGCTGGGCTGCAGGGGTGCCTCTGGAGCTCCGTGGAACACCCTGGTGCAGGACCCCTGTGTGCCTCCCCCTGTTGCAGTGTCCCCCTTTGCTGCAGGCTGGGAAGGGAAGCAGGAACATCCCAGCAGCCCCCCAAACTCCACACCCAGCTCCTCCCCCTCGGTGAAGCTGGAGAACTCCCTGCCAGGGCTGGCCAAGAAGCCCTTCCCGAGGTCTGACAGGCTCCATGCACGTAAGAGATCATTCCCTGCTTCTCCTGCCCCTTGCTGCTCCAGTTCCACTGCTCAGGGACCCTGGAGGTGCTGGGAGTTGGGAGAAATCATGCACAATGCCATCTTCAGACCAGTCCTCCTCAGCTGGGCCTCTCCTGGGAATTCCCAGCTGTTGGAGAGCACTAAAGCACCTGCATCATTTAGAGGTTTTAATGTATTTACACACTCTAATGACAAAGGAAAAGAAATTCTTCCCTGGGTCTCCATCCCTCAGAGCCTGCTGGATTTGGCTCCCAGCCCTTTACTGGAGCTTTCTCAGCCCTCCTGTCCTTCCTGGTTCCTTCTACATTCTCCAGGGCTGGGACTGACCATGGTGAATTTGAGGATATTCTTACAAAGTCGTGGGATGTCCTGAGGGGGAAGAAACCCACAAGGATCATGGAATCAGCTCCTGGTGCTGGCCAGGACACCCCGACAATCCCAAACCCTGGCAGGGTTAGCCAAACTCCCCTGGAGCTCTGGGGCTGTGCCCATTCCCTGGGGAGCCTGGGCAGGGCCAGGGGGAAGAGCCTTTCCCTAAAATCCATCCCAAATCCCTGGCCCAGCTCCAGCTGGTCCCTCATCCTGAGCTCTCCATCCCAGTGTCACTGTGGGAAACAGGCAGTTCCACAGAGCAGGACAGTCCAAAATAAACCCCCAGGAGCAAACTGCCTTTAACTGGAGAGTTAAAGCAGAAAATGGCTGTGGCCAGAAGGAGCTGTAGGGAGAGAACCCTCCTGGGCAGGATCCCAGGGGAGGGCTGGGATGGGATCCAGGGATGGGATCCAGGGATGGGATCCAGGGATGGGATCCAGGGATGGGATGAGATAATGGGATAATGGGATGGGATCCAGGGATGGGATCCAGGGATGGGATAGGGATGGGATAATGGGATGGGATCCAGGGATGGGATCCAGGGATGAGATAATGGGATAATGGGATGGGATACAGGGATGGGATAATGGGATCCAGGGATGGGATCCAGGGATGAGATAATGGGATAATGGGATGGGATACAGGGATGGGATAATGGGATGGGATACAGGGATGAGATAATGGGATGGGATACAGGGATGGGATAATGGGATGGGATAATGGGATGGGATACAGGGATGGGATAATGGGATGAGATAATGGGATGGGATCCAGGGATAGGATAATGGGATCCAGGGATGGGATACAGGGATGGGATCCAGGGATGGGATAATGGGATGGGATAATGGGATGGGATACAGGGATGGGATAATGGGATACAGGGATGGGATACAGGGATGGGATAATGGGATGGCATGGGATAATGGGATGGGATGATGGGATGAGATAATGGGATAATGGGATGGGATAATGAGATGGGATATTGGGATGGGATAATGGGATGGGGTACAGGGATTGGATATCCCTTTCCTGGAGTCTCCCAGGCTCTGTTGGTGGCAGAGGTTTATCTCTGGTGTGTGCAGAGGTAACACAAGCCATGGGCCAGCTCCCCATGGTGGCACTGTGACATTCCCTGGTCAGGGACCCCAGAGGGGCAGCTGAGGGGTGAGCAGCTGTTATCACATTCAAATCTTTTTCCCCTCTGCCAGAGTCAGGATTGAGTGCACAAGAGACAGAATTTTATGTTCAGACTCAGATGTTTATTAATTTATTAATTCTTATCCCTGTCACAGTGAGCTCTGCAGCACTTGCAGCTAACAAGTTAAAAATGCAGAAATGGAGATGGATCTCTCTCCTTGCAAGGTCTTTTAAACTTAAACTGTCCAATTAAGAACCAACACCTAAATGATTTTTACTTTTGACCCAATAACCAAACACCTATGACCCACAGTGTGGCATTTCCCATCCAGTTAAAAAAGTGTCACCCAGAGCCATGAAGAAGAAGGTGAAGAAGGACAAAACCTCTGCCCCAAAACCTCCTTCTTGCTTTCTATATATTGCTGTATTCCAAAACCCCAAATTCTAAATTTTCCACCATGTGGTACTACACACTTTTATTCAAACCACACACCAGTGATTCCAGCTCTATCTCAATTTTGGAAACTTGGGAGTTTTGAGCTATCTGTGCTTTCTAACACTGACTCCCAGGAGAACACTGCTTGTGACCTGAGGCCTTGGAGAAGCTTCCAAATCTGAGTGATGGAGTTGAAATCACTGGTGTGTGGTTAGAATAGACATGTGTGATTTCACATGGTGAAGGGTTTGGAATTTGAGGTTTTAGAATATAGTAATGGGTACGGGACAAGATGGAGGATTTTGGGTCTTCTTCATTCTCCATGATTTCAAATAGTAATTTTTGGTTGGATTTTTGGCACTGCAGGTCGCAGGAGTTTGGTTATTGGGTCAAAAGTAAAAATAATATAGATGTTAATTCTTTATTGGAGTGTTTAGCTTTAAAAGACCTTGTAACTAGCTGGATTCAGCTCCATTTTGCTCACTTTTAGAAGTGCTGCAGAACTCTCTGTGCTCCAGGTAAGATTGAATAAACAAGCAAGCCCCAAATGAGAGATTCGTCTCCTTTGTGTTTTTAATCCTGACTCTGAGTGAGGACAGAGGGAAATGAGGCACTGATGAGGTGGTGCAGTTAAAGCAGTGCAGGGGCAGGGGAGGACAGGCTCCCTGGGCAGGCAGTGCACGGTGGCATCTCCTGGCAGGGCAGCTGAAGCGAGCGCGCTGCGCCGACATCGACGTGGAGACGCCCGACTCCATCCTGGTGAACACCAACCTGAGAGCCCTGATCAACAAACACACCTTCAGCCTGCTGCCCCCCGAGTGCCAGCAGCGCCTGCTGCTGCTGCTGCCCGACGTGGACAGGCAGGTATGGGCCTGACTCACCTGGGCACACACCTGGGTACTCACCTGGGCACTGATGAACACACACACCTTCAGCCTGCTGCCCCCCGAGTGCCAGCAGCGCCTGCTGCTGCTGCTGCCCGACGTGGACAGGCAGGTATGGGCCTGACTCACCTGGGCACTCACCTGGGCACTGACACACCTGGGCACTCACCTGGGCACTGACACACCTGGGCACTGACACACCTGGGCACTCACCTGGGCACTGACACACCTGGGCACTGACACACCTGGGACAGGTACAGCATTCACTCACCTGGGCACTCACACACCTGGGACAGGTACAGCACTCACACTCCTGAGCATTCACACACCTGGGACAGGTACAGCATTCACTCACCTGGGCACTCATCTTGGACAGGCAGGTATGGGCACACACCTGGGCACTCACCTGCAGGGATCAACTCCAGGTGGGGATCCCCTTCCTGTTGTCGTACCTGAGCAAAATCCAGCTTAGGGTGACCAAACTGTGACCTCAGGGCCTGAAGGGGCTGCAGGAGCTGCAGAGGGACTGGGGACAGGATGGAGGGACAGGACCCAGGGAATGGCTCCCTACTGCCAGAGGGCAGGGCTGGTGGGATCCTGGGCAGGAATTGTTCCTGGCAGGGTGGGCAGGGCTGGCACAGGGTGCCCAGAGCAGCTGTGGCTGCCCCTGGATCCCTGGCAGTGCCCAAGGCCGGGCTGGGCACTGGGGCTGGGAGTGTTCCCAAATCCTCCAGAATTCTGGGAGAAATAAACTCCCCCAGTACCAAGTTTTCAGTGTCACCACTGAGGTGACCCCACTTTATTCTGGCCAGGGCAGTCGTGTGACCAAACCCAGGGCTGGACACAAAACCTGAGCTGGACACAAAACCTGCTCCCCTCAGCCTTGGCCAGCACCAGGCTGGGGCCAGAGGCCCTGTGCTGAGTGACTCCAGGGCTGTGGGCACTGCTGCACTTGTCTGTGCCCAGGGACACTGGCCCTGCCAGCAGCTGACCAGGGCTGTGGCCAGCAGAGAGTGGCCAGCAGGTGCCCAGGGCTGTGACCACCAGGTGCCCAGGGCTGTGGCCAGCAGGTGCCCAGGGCTGTGGCCAGCAGGTGCCCAGGGCTGTGGCCAGCAGGTGCCAGGGCTGCCTCTCTCTCTCTCTCTCTCCCCCAGGTCGGGGCTGACGGGCTGATGAAGCTCAGCAGCTCTGCTCTCAACAACGAGTTCTTCACATCAGCTGCACAGGGCTGGAAGGAGAGGCTGTCAGAAGGTAAAACACCCCCTCGTGTCCTCACTGCTGGGGAGGGGCTGGGGGAAACAGAGGATGTTCCTGGAAAGCACAGAGGGAATTCTGGAAAGCACAGAGGGAAATTCCTGGAAAGCACAGAGGGAATCCTGGAAGGCACAGAGGGAATTCTGGAAAGCACAGAGGGAAATTCCTGGAAAGCACAGAGGATATTCTGGAAAGCACAGAGGGAATTCCTGGAAAGCACAGAGGGAGTTCCTGGAAGGCACAGAGGGAATTCTGGAAAGCACAGAGGGAACTCTGGAAAGCACAGAGGGAGTTCCTGGAAAGCACAGAGGGAATCCTGGAAGGCACAGAGGGAGTTCCTGGAAAGCACAGAGGGAAATTCCTGGAAAGCACAGAGGGAATTCTGGAAGGCACAGAGGGAACTCTGGAAAGCACAGAGGGAATTCTGGAAGGCACAGAGGGAACTCTGGAAAGCACAGAGGGAATTCTGGAAGGCACAGAGGGAACTCTGGAAAGCACAGAGGGAATCCTGGAGCTCTGCACTCACTGCAGGCTGGGCAGGGTGGGCAGCCAAGGCAAGCCCAGAGCTGGGGGCTGCACGGGGAGTTCTGTGCTGAACTGACAAAACAAATCTCTGGAAGAGATGAGAAAAGAAGGGAAAATGTGTTTAACATGTGAACTGGCATTAGAGCTGGGCATTCTGGGGTGGTGGCAGCTAAACACAGACACTGCTGAGGGGGCAGAGAGGAAATTCAGTTCCAGAGCAGAGCACGGGGTGCTCAGCCCTTGAGCCATCCCTTTGGATGTTATGGGGGGATACTGGGGGAAAATTCTTCCCTGTCAGGGTCCTGAGGCCCTTACAAGTCTGACCAGGCCATTCCCTCTCCTGTCCCTGTTCCCTGACAGCAGAGCCCGAGCCCCCCTGGCTGTCCCCTCCTGGCAGGGAGTTGTGCAGAGCCACAAGGTGCCCCTGAGGCTCCTTTTCTCCAGGCTGAGCCCCTTTCCAGCTCCCTCAGCCTCTCCTGGGGATCCAGCCCCTTCCCAGCTCCCTCAGCCCCTTCCCTGGAGTGCCCCATCCCGCTGGAGCAGCCCCTGGGGCTCAGGGTGGGGCTGAGGCAGGTGCAGCACTGGGGGCTCCTGGGACACCCCCTGTGCCCCATTGTTCCCCATCATCCCCCTGTCCTGTCTCAGAAATGCCTTTGGCACCCACAGGAGAGTTCACCCCAGAAATGCAGCTGCGGCTCCGGCAGGAGCTGGAGAAGGAGAAGAAGGTGGAGCTGTGGAAGGAGCACTTCTTTGAGAGCTACTATGGGCAGAGGTGAGAGCTCAGCTCTGCTCTGGGGCCCCCCAGCCATGAGCACTGGGTTCTATCAGCCCTGAACCTCAGGAGGGTTTCTGGCTTCAGCTGCTCCCAGGAAACTGGGAAATGGCAGCAGGATCCAGGTGTGAGCTGTTTGCCTCCCTTAGCCAGTGCAGGTGTCCTGCCCCTCCTCCCCAGCACCTGCATTCCCACATCTCCCACCCCACCAGGCAAACCCCCAAATCTGCACAGCTCTTACTCTGTGCCTCCTCTCCCTTCAGGATTTCCCATCCTGTTGGGTTCAGGGAGGATTTGGGGTTTCTGAGCACACACATGGAAATAACTGATCAGGAATTTCTCATCCTGCTCTGTGGCAGGATTTTGTTTGTCCTCACCCTGCCAGCCACTGTGCCTGCCATCCATGCAGGGTGATTTAGCCCTGCACAGCATCCAGGTTATTGCTGGTGTTCCATGGGATGCTGTGGGTGAGCAGGGGCTGTAGGAACACCCACAGGGATCCACCAGGCTGGCAGTGCAGCTCATCCAGAGCTTTGTCAGCCCCTGCCCAGCTCCGAGCTCGTGGGAAGGTGACAACAGTCCCAGCCGTGAGCATTAGGGGGACAGGGGGGAGGGACATGAGCAAGGGCAGGACTCAGCTCCCTCCAGCTCCTGAGAACTTGTCTTGGAACCAATCCATGGCTTCACCAGACTTCTCAGGGTTATGTCTGGAAAAAAAACCCAATTTGACAAATCCTTGAGAGGGATGGATGAAGTTAATCCAAAAGGAGTAACTTTTCCCAGACACCACCCTGTCCTGTTGAAGAGCTGTGGGACCCTTCTCAGTGTCCCTGCCAATGTCACCGTGGGCTGCAGAGGGGGATGGGGGTCTCGTGTTCACTGGTGGCCAAACTCTGGATTTGCAGCCTGGAAAATTTGTGTCTGGAGCTCCCCAGTGGCCGTGTGCTGCATTTAGCTGCTTTTAATCCTTGATGCTGATCCCTGCTCCCTGTGGAAGGACTGTCAGTAGGGAAGTGATCATGGCACAGAATTGGGGGTGTGAGACATTTATTTAGGGAGTTTCTTTAGAGACTCTTGCCTCCTTTTTTCTAAGGCTGGGGTGTTTTCCAAACCAAGGCTGTGTTTCCCTTGCAGCTCCGGGCTGAGCCCCGAGGAGTCGCGGCTGCTGACAGCCCAGCCCGAGGCAGAGCCCGCCCGGCCCCGCAGCCCCCCGGGGCAGGGCACGGCCCCGGCCGAGCCCAGCGGGGCACAGCCGGCCCCGGGGCCTGCCGAGGAGCCCGGAGAGCAGCCCCAGCCCGGAGGGGAGCCCCAGCCCGGAGAGCAGCCCCAGCCCGGAGAGCAGCCCCAGCCCGGGGCGGCCACGGGCAGCGAGGCGAGAGCCCCCGGAGAAACCCTGCCCCAAAATGCCCCCGGTGGCAGCAGGCAGCAGGCAGAGGAGCAGAGCAAGGCTGGGCCAGCCAAGGAGAGCCTGGGTGCCCCCAGCCAACCAAAGAGCCCCCAGGCAGCTGAAGGAGCAGCTGAAGGAGCAGCCGAAGGAGCAGCCGAGGCACCCAGCCCCGCGGCCGGCCCGGACACGGCGGAGAGGAGAGCCCAGGCCATGGAGCTGGGAGTGGAGGCCCCCAAGAGGAAGGTGGAGAGCAGGGAGGAGGCTCCAGGCACCCCTGAGAAGAAGCCCCGTGTGGCAGAGCCCTGCCAGCAGCACCAGCAGCACCAGCAGCACCAGCAGCAGCCCCAGGCCTTTCGGAAGCAGCCCTTTCCTGGCACGGGGCCCGCGGTGCCACGGGTGCCCCCGCTCAAGGTGAGCCCAGCAGGGACACAGCCACGGCCAGGGCACCCCGGGGCACTGAACCCCAAAGGGATGGGCTGGGAGGGACCTCAGAGCCCAGCAGGGACCTCAGAGCCACAGCCAGGGCACCCCGGGGCACTGAACCCCAAAGGGATGGGCTGGAAGGGACCTCAGAGCCCAGCAGGGACCTCAGAGCCACAGCCAGGGCACTGAACCCCAAAGAGATGGGGCTGGAAGGGACCTCAAAACCCAGCTCATCCCACCCTGTCATGGGCAGGGACACTCCTGCTGTGCCAGGCTGCAGGGCTGTGGGGACAGAGAGGAGAGTAGGAGCTGCCAGAGGGGTGAGCGCCCCAGGCCAGAGGGGTGAAGGCTCCAGGGCCAGAGGGGTGAAGGCTCCAGGCTCCCCTGCAGCCACCCCAGACCCTGGGATTCCAGCCTGAGCCCCTGGCAGCACTGCAGCCTGGTTTGCAGTGCTGCAGTGCCAGGGCAGGAGCATTTTGGGGAGCACCTCAGCACCAGAGATCCTTTGGCTGCTGAGGCTTTGCAAGAACCCAGCTGGGAAAGGAAAGAGAATGGGCAGGGGGAGGCAGCAGCACAGAAACATCCCAGGATTTGGGTTTGATAGCCAGGTCAGGAGCAGGCAGCTGCTCTGGGCCCTCAGGCAGATTAATTCCTGTATTCCCCAGGAATCCTGCCCCCCTATTCATATCCTTTTGTACTAAAAGGCTGCAAACTCAACGCTTTAAAAGCAGCTCATCATTCTCACATGTTAAGAACAGCACAAAGGTAGGAAAGCAGCAGTGAAATTGTCAGTGGCACTGAACTGGGGAAAGGATATCTGGAGTACCCCGCAGGAAGGAGGGCTGGCCTGCCAGGGCAGTAAAGATGGGATTTAATACAACAGCAGGGTGAGCTGAAGGTGATTGTGAGTAGTTTCCCTTGCAAAGCAGGGGAAAGTGGGGACAGACATGTCCCCAAGATGGGTCATTCCCCAAAAATGAAGTGGTTGATCAGAGCTCAGTGGGATCCAGTGAGGATTTTATGGATACAGAAAATAAATGTAAGCTCAGATCACCTCCCTGAGATCTGTGCAGGGGGAACAGGGCAGCACCAAGCTAGTGCAGGGCTCAGCATGTGTTGGGAAGAGCAAACTTGGGGAAAGTCAGTGGAACATTGGGGGAAAATGCTTTAGAAGGAAAAAGCAGATTACTGGCATTTCTCCTCCAGCTCAGGGGATTATTACAGCTTTGTACAAAGGCACTGAGGAGACAAATGATGGGTGAGCAAGGCTGGGTCCCGCAGGATGGTGACACTTTTAAGGGGACAGGAATTAGATCCGAATGGTGTGGCTCAGAGGGCAGGGCTGGCTCAGCCCGAGGGAGGGTGATGGTTTCTGTCGCTGCCCAGCCAGGGCAGGGCTGGCTCAGCCCGAGGGAGGGTGATGGTTTCTGCGCTGCCCAGCCAGGGATGCCGCACGGGGCTGCTCCCAGCCGGCACTGCCGGGGGCTGAGGCTGGGACGCGTCCCTGCTCCCGGGAGGGTTTGCAGAGGGTTTGCAGAGGGTTTCCCCGCACGGCAGCGTGCCAGGCTGCCCCGGTCCGCGTCCGAGCCGCCTCTCTGCTCTCTTGCAGATCCCGGTGTCGCGGATCTCGCCGCTGCCCTTTCCCGCGGGCCCGCGCTGCCCGCTGTCCCTCGGGCCCGCCGCCAGGACCGGGGCCCGCACGCTGGCCGACATCAAGGCGCGGGCGCAGCAGGCCCGGGCTCAGCGGGCAGCGGCCGCCGCCGCCGGGGGAGCCGTGCCGGGCCCGGGCCCGGGCGGGGGCGGGGGGCGACCCCCGGGCGGGGCTGGAGGCGGGGGAGGTCCCGGGGGGCTCCTGCCCCACGCGCCCCCGGCGGAGCGGCCGGCGGGGCCGGGAGCTGCTCGCCGTCCTGCTGGAGCACAGCTACAGCCAGCGGCCCCCGGGGCTGCCCCGGCCCTAGGCAGTGGCACCGGCGCCACCGGCGGGGACAGCGCGGGGACAGCCCCTCCTGCCCCGGCCCGCGGGGCTCCTGGGGCTGGGAACGGGGCTGGCTGTGGCACAGTGACCCCCGGGACAGCCACGGTGAGCCCCGGGACAGCCACGGTGACACCAGGGACAGCCACGGTGACACCAGGAGCATCCACGGTGACCCCAGGGACAGCCACGGTGACACCAGGGACAGCCACGGTGACACCAGGGACAGCCACGGTGACCTCAGGAACATCCACGGTGACACCAGCAACACTCACAGTGACACCAGGAACATCCATGGTGACACCAGCAACACCCGCAGTGACACTGGGAGCACCCACGGTGACACCAGGGACACCCACGGTGACCCCAGGAGCACCCACGGCCGCAGCAGGGAGCGGCTGTGACCTCTCCAAAAGCAAACCCCCGTCCGGCCCGGGCTGCCCCCTGTCCCCCGCGGGCCCGGCTGCGGCTGTGGTGTGCCCGTGGCAGCCGCCGGCAGCTCCTCGGCGGCGGCCAGCCTTAAATCCCCTCCCGGCGGGGCCGTGCCCAGGGCGAGCTCCAGCATTCCTGCCAACAACCCCCTGGTGACGCAGCTGCTGCAGGGCAAGAGCGTGCCCCTGGAGCAGATCCTGCCCCGGGCGCTGCCCCGAGCCGAGCTCAGGGCCGAGCAGGAGGAGCAGGGGGTGACTCTGCCCCCGCCGCAGCTCGGGCAGAGCCTGTGCCAGGGCGGGCCCGTGCCCCACGTCCCAAGGACCGTGCTGCCCGCGGGGAAGGAGCCCGGTGCCGAGCGGTGCCCCGAGGCGCCGAGCCGACCCGCGCAGGAGCAGATCCTGCAGACCCTCATCAGGAGGGTGCAGAGGCAGAGCGGGCTGCCCGCCCTGCAGCCCCCGCCGCTGAGCCTGCCGCGCTCAGGGTTCCCCGCGGAGAGCAGCGCCGGCAGCCGGAGGTTCGTGCTGGGCTTCCCGGGCAGGAGGACATGCAGGCCGGCCATGTCCGGCCACTACCTGCTCAACGTGTCCACCTACGGGCGCGGCCCGGAGAGCCTGAGGAGGGGCTGCGCGCCGGGGCTGGGCAGCCCCGCCGAGGGCGGCCGGGCGGAGCCGGGGCCGTGCGGGGACGCGGGCGGCGGCAGCGGGGGGGACACGGATGAGGAGAGCTGCGGGGCCGGGCGGGAGCGGGAGCCCGGCGGGGCCCAGGAGCCGCGGGCGGGGCAGCGGCAGCGGCAGCCGGAGCCCGGCTCGCTGGGGAGCGGGGAGAAGGGGCTGGCCGGCTCCTCGCTGGCGCGGGAGCTGCTGCAGGCGGCGCAGGAGCAGATGGCCCAGGCCGTGCGGGGCAAGGGCCGGGCCGGCACGGAGCCCCCCAGCCCGCCCCCGGAGCCGGCGCAGCCCCCGCTGCTGCCCGCCCCGCGCCCCCCCAAGCTGCTGGCGCCCAGCTACAGCGGCACCATCAACGTCTCCACCTCGCCCGGCGCGGGCCAGGCCTCGCTGGTGGGCGACAGCAGCTCCATGGGCAACGTCATGTCCTTCTCGGTGACCGTCACCACCATCCCCGCGGGGCAGAGCGCCGGGCAGAGCCTGGCCGTGCCGGCCTTCGCCGGGGACGGCGCCGGGGAGGAGCCGCCGGCCAAGTGCTACTGCCGG
This sequence comes from Luscinia megarhynchos, assembly GCA_034336665.1. Classification (NCBI taxonomy): domain Eukaryota; kingdom Metazoa; phylum Chordata; class Aves; order Passeriformes; family Muscicapidae; genus Luscinia; species Luscinia megarhynchos. The sequence continues at coordinate 572,105 of CM067565.1, read as the reverse complement.
CTCAAAGCCATGATCATGTGCCAGGGCTGCGGCGCCTTCTGCCACGACGACTGCATCGGGCCCTCCAAGCTCTGCGTGTCCTGCCTGGTGGTGCGGTAGCGGCGGCGCGGGAGCGCAGAGTTCATTTCTTTCCTTGAGGAAAGAGCACCTTGTACAGGGAGGCGAAGTCGCGCCCCGCGGCGCGAGTCGTGACAAGAGTTTGCACTTAAGGAGTTATGTAAATAGGCCACGGTATTTTGTTTAAAGATATTTTTTCAGTCTTTTAGGAGATAGTGTTTGACTTGTGCTGCAGTTCCAGTGACCCCAGCCTGCTCTGAGCACGTTTGCTGGGCTCTGCTCTCCCCGGGGGGATCCAGCTCGTCAGACATCTCCCGTTTCTATCCAAGATTTTCTATTTCCTGCGTGTGGGGAAAGGCAAATCAGTGTCTGCCTGGGCCTTGCTGGGTGGCTCTTTGTGTTTGAAATACCAAATGGGGCTGAGCTCAGCTCAGGCTGGGCCCAGCTGAGGGAGGGGTGCTGGGGCAGCCCGCTGTGCTCCCTGCCGGCTCCTGATCCCTTCCCTTGCACTGGAGGAAATCACAGCCCCGTGTTCCGTGTTCTGGGAGCTGATGGAGCACCAGTCACTCGAGGGCTCTTCCCCTCCTGGGGCGGGCGGGGGCCTTGCTGCATCCTGGTCAGGGAATAGAGCTATCTATGTTTTTGATGGAAAAGCACTGAATTCACTTTTAATCCAAAGGCCTTTTTAAGCTGAAGCAATATTCCCACAGCTGAGTGGTGCACGGGGTCCTCAGCCTTCCCTCCCCTCTCCTTTGTACTACTGCTCCCCTCCCCTTCTCCCCAGGAGCCCAGCACTGGTGGTGAGCAGCAGAAAGAATTCCCTGGGTGGTTTTCCAAGGGACTGCCAGAGCTCCAGGAGCTTTTGTTCAGTACTCTCAGGCACAGGGAGGATTGTTGGCTCAGGAGCTGGACTGGAGGATCCCTGTGGATCCTTTCCAGCACAGGATGTTCCGTGACTCTGTGATTTATTTGGTGATGACAAGGAAGAGGGAGTTGCAGACTTGATCCCGTGGTAGCAGGAGCATTTCCTTCCCTGCCTCAGGAGCTGCAGCATCACCTGCTCTGGGTTCTGCCATCAGAAATGTACTGCAGAGCAGTGACCCCACTGTCGTGGTTCCACACCACTGCTCGAGCATCCCCTGGTGAGGAGGAGTTAGGGGTTAGAAATTAACTCCATTTTTTAAACCTAAAGAATTGCACAAAATTGTCCCCACGAGCATCTCACACCCGTGGTGGGCGTGTGGTAGCCCAAGAACTCCCAGCCTGTGCCTGTTCCTGCCACTTCCCACTGCCAGCTCTTGGGGAAGAGGAAATCCTGCATTTTTGTAAAGCTGGGCTGGTTTGGAGTGAGAGCAGGAGCTGTCCACTGCTCCCATGCAGACAGGGGGAAGCTCCTTGCCCAGTCCTGGGCTGGCACTGGCCAGGGCAGGACGGTGCTGGTGCCTCGGGAGTTCACACCTGTCAGTGCCTTAGTTCCATTTCATGGACCAACACTTGGCTTGGGCTACTTTGCTTCTGTTTGTTTGTAAGGAAATGGATTCTCTCAGTGCCCACCTGAGGTTTGAGCATCTCCAAGGGTGAGCAGAGGGCACTGATGTGAGGAGATGGCTCGGGATAACGGGCTGGAAATAATCCCTGGAAGAGGGATAAAGCCCTGGAGTTTCACAATGCTGCAGCTGGGTGTGGGTGAGGGGTTCAGAGGGGGGATCCTGTGGAGTTCTGGGGTGGGATCAGCCTGTCCCACTGCTGAGGCTCCTTCCCACATCCTCCACACGGGATTTATAATAAAGGGATGTCGTGGCATTTAAACCATCAGACTTTGGTCGGTCCCCCAGGAATGAGTTTAACAGCACTGCAGGGAATGGCAGCATCAAAAATCCAGGATTTGCAAAGCCTGATGTCGGAGTGTTTGTGGCAGGGAGAGGAACCTGGTGAGGGAGGAGGTTTCAGTTTCCCCTTTCAGGACACAGAACTGGAATTAGAGCCCAATTCCCATCCCCAAACCCCACGGACAGGAGGTGCCAGCACCGCTCTGCGGGTTCGTGTTTTGAGCCAAGTGGGCAGCAAGGGAAGGAATTTGGTGTGGAGTTTTACTTTCCCTCTGGGAATTTACAGGAAAAGAGGAGGTTCCAAGCAGTTGCACTGGTTGGGGAGGTGGATTTATTTTTATTTTTGGTTGCACAAAACAGCTGCTGGAGCAGCAGATCCTGGGTCAGGTCGTTACTGGGAGGGATCCTGGGGAGGAGGCAGCCAAGCCCACCCTGGCAGGGTGGATTTGGAGTTTTAGGGCTCCTCTGCCGTGGCTCATGTGAGCAGGGCCTGTGGTTTCCCACAGCAGGAATGTGGGAGGCTGCGGGATGTGGCAGGATCACTTTGATTAGCACAGATAATTAATTGCAGGGGTGGGCAGATCCTGGCTGCCGGCTTGTTTTTAATGCTAACGTTTGCAGAGGAGTGGGAGAGCTTACAGTAATATATTTGGAGTAATATATATTTTAGTATGTGAGAAGGGAGGACAAAGGAGGGTGCTGAGGTGGTGACAGGGTACCAGGGAAGCTCCTCGGGGTTACTGCAGCACAGCTGAGAAGCTTCAGTTCCTGCCATTAATGCAATAAAAATGGGAATTCTCACAGAGAAGCAATCCAGTCCTGTTTCCCAGAGGCTTTTCCTGTGTGGACAACAGGCCTGTAAACACAGTTCCAAAAATCCTAAACCTTTGTCTTTTTGCCTTTTTAAAAGGGACTTCGATTGGGCTTGAGGGTCTGTACAGCAAAATCGAGGTGACACCATTTGAAAATGTATTTTTACACAAATAATATAGAAAAAAAAATCATATTTTACATAAGAATTTTAAGTATTTGAAATATGTGTATATATATATACTGTATGTACTTCGTATATGCTTTATTTTACATTTTCAATGTATTAAAAAGTATTTGAGCTGGTTGGATCTGAGATGTAATAATGTTTAAAATCACAAAAACAAGGGAAAGGAGCCGAGTGGGTGGGAGCTCTGCAGGGCAGCACAACCCAGAGCAGAGGGTTTGGGGAAGGTTTGAGAGCCATAAATTGTGTTTTTCCCTCGTGGCCAGCTGGGATGAGCCAGGAGATGGGATGGATCCTCCCCACAGCAGCTCTTAGCACTGGAGGGAATTCTGTCAGGAGGGGGTCCCACCACACAATCACAGAGTCAGTCACAGAGTCAGTCACAGAATCAATCACAGAATCAATCACAGAATCAGTCACAGAATCAGTCACAGAGTCAGTCACAGAATCAGCCACAGAATCAGTCAGAATCAATCACAGAATCAATCACAGAATCAATCACAGAGTCAGTCACAGAGTCAGTCACAGAATCAATCACAGAATCAATCACAGAATCAGCCACAGAATCAATCACAGAATCAATCACAGAATCAATCACAGAGTCAGTCACAGAATCAGTCACAGAATCAGCCACAGAATCAATCACAGAATCAATCACAGAATCAGCCACAGAATCAATCACAGAATCAGTCACAGAATCAGTCACAGAATCAATCACAGTCAGTCACAGAGTCAGTCACAGAATCAATCACAGAATCAGTCACAGAATCAGTCACAGAATCAATCACAGAATCAGTCACAGAATCAGCCACAGAATCAATCACAGAATCAATCACAGAATCAGTCACAGAATCAGTCACAGAATCAATCACAGAATCAGTCACAGAATCAGCCACAGAATCAATCACAGAATCAATCACAGAATCAGCCACAGAATCAATCACAGAATCAATCACAGAATCAGTCACAGAATCAATCACAGTCAGTCACAGAATCAGTCACAGAATCAATCACAGAGTCAGTCACAGAGTCAGTCACAGAATCAGTCACAGAATCAGTCACAGAATCAGCCACAGAATCAGTCAGAATCAATCACAGAATCAGTCACAGAATCAGTCACAGAATCAGCCACAGAATCAGTCACAGAATCAGTCACAGAATCAGTCACAGAATCAGTCACAGAGTCAGTCACAGAATCAATCACAGAATCAGTCACAGAATCAATCACAGAGTCAGTCACAGAGTCAGTCACAGAATCAATCAGAATCAGTCACAGAATCAGTCACAGAATCAGTCAGTCACAGAATCAGTCACAGAATCAGTCACAGAATCAATCACAGAGTCAGTCACAGAGTCAGTCACAGAATCAATCACAGAATCAGTCACAGAATCAATCACAGAATCAGTCACAGAGTCAGTCACAGAATCAATCAGAATCAGTCACAGAATCAGTCACAGAATCAGAGTCAGTCACAGAGTCAGTCACAGAGTCAGTCACAGAATCAGTCACAGAATCAGTCACAGAATCAGCCACAGAATCAGTCACAGAATCAGTCACAGAATCAATCACAGAATCAGTCACAGAATCAATCACAGAGTCAGTCACAGAGTCAGTCACAGAATCAATCACAGAATCAGTCACAGAATCAATCACAGAGTCAGTCACAGAGTCAGTCACAGAATCAGTCACAGAATCAGTCACAGAATCAGTCACAGAATCAGTCAGAATCAATCACAGAGTCAGTCACAGAATCAGTCACAGAATCAGTCACAGAATCAGCCACAGAATCAGTCAGAATCAATCACAGAATCAGTCACAGAATCAGTCACAGAATCAGTCAGAATCAATCACAGAGTCAGTCACAGAGTCAGTCACAGAATCAATCACAGAATCAATCACAGAATCAGTCACAGAATCAGTCACAGAATCAATCACAGAATCAATCACAGAATCAGTCACAGAATCAGTCACAGAATCAATCACAGAATCAATCACAGAATCAGTCACAGAATCAGTCACAGAATCAGTCACAGAATCAGTCACAGAATCAGTCACAGAATCAGTCACAGAATCAGTCACAGAATCAATCACAGGATCAATCACAGAATCAATCACAGAGTCAGTCACGGAATCAGTCACAGAATCACCAGGTTGGAAGAGACCTACAAGATCGTCCAGTCCAGCCCATGCCCCAACACCTCAACTAAACCACAGCACTGAGTTCCACATCCAGTCTTCCTTTAAACACATCCAGGGGTGGTGACTCCACCACCTTCCCTGGGCACACCATTCTAGTACTTTAGTATTCTTCCATGAAGAAGCTGTTCCTGATCTCCAGCCTGTATGTCCCCTGGCCCAGCTTTAGGCTGTGTGCTCTGTTTCTGTCCCTGGGCACTGGGAGCAGCCCGGGGCCCTGAGCAGACACAGCCCCGTGCTGCAAGTCCCATCCTGGAGCTCTGCCTGGCCAGCAGGCAGCTTGCAGCACTGTGGGTGCCAGTTTGGGGAGCAGGGGGAGGGCTGCAGCCCCTGGGTGCCAGGCTGCACCCACACAGGGATCCCAGCTCCTGAGGGACGGTGGAGTTGTTTCCTATTTGAGGTGCATGGCTGAGATAAAATATAAAATGGCAAAGTGTTGGAGCTGCTGCACTTCCAAACAAACATTCCTTATTCCACTGGAGCTGCTGCATCTCCCAGCCCTGCCCTCCCAGTTCAAAGCTGAACTGAACTGGTCTCCTGTCCCTTTCTGTTCTTCTCTGGTCTGATGATGGGTGTGGTAGTGGAGAAGCTGGGCTGAGAGTTTCACCTTTGGAGGGTCCAGGCTCTTCCAGGGCAGATCCCAGGGATGTGGTCCCACGGCAGGGACTGTGCTGCAGCTCCCACAGAGCGTGGGATTCACCTGTCCGTGGCACGGGGGCTGCCTCGAGCCTGGACACAGGGTGTGCTGTGGTGTCCAGAGGTGGCCCAGGGTGAGCCCACCGAGCGACTCCGTGGCACCTCCAGCCCCCCTGGGCCACTGCCAGGCTGTGACAGCCACACCGAAATCAGGGGAGTGCTGGGGGTGTGGATCAAAGGCACCTCCGGGGCAGGGAGGGGATTTCTGGGCATGGAAACCAGCCCAGGGGCAATCCCTGGGGACACACGTGGAGAGATGTATATTTTATACATACATATCCATCCATCTATCTATCTATCTATCTATCTATCTATCTATCTATCTATCTATCTATCTATCTATCTATCTATATATCTATCTATCTATCCATATCTATATATCTATATATCTATATATCTATATATCTATATATCTATATATCTATATATCTATATATCTATATATTTATTATACATATATATATTATACATATATACATGCATATATACATATACTTATACATATACATACACATATATACACATACATATATATAAAGTATTCCACCTTAGTGTCTCAGAGGGAGATCCGAGCACCGTTCCCACCCTGGCACTGGAACATCCGTGCCCTCAGGACGTGGCACCAGACAAAACCCTTCCCTGTGGCTCCTGTGCCACCGTGGATTCTGCTCCTCCTCCTCCCCAGAGCCCTGTTTGGAGATGAATCCTCCATCCTGTGCTTGCTCAGCCCTGGGCACACGTGCCCCAGTGTCAGGGCCCACCTTCTCTCACTAAAACCATTTGGGCTACGGCCTTGAGTCCTGCTCGTTGTTTTCAGAAATTTCCTTCTGCCTTCCCCTGACAGGGAACTGCACTTCCCTGGCTTTACAAGCTCTGGGTATCTGTTACATTTCCTTTTGGCACATTTTAAGGGGAAAACGTTGGTTTATTACTCAGCCTTAGTAAATTCTGCAGTTCTCTCACTTCTTGGGGACACTTTAGGAGCATGGACCTGTAGATTTGGGGGAAAGAAAGAAACAGGAAGAAATCTGTATTGAGGGACAGGAACCTGATTTCCCTTAAAATGGAGGGATTCAGGGAAACAGGTGTGTGACCAACTCACCTGATTTCTGACGAGCAAACTCTGAATGCACTTAGCTTGGTAAAATCAGCAGCACTGAGGAATGTGCAAGAGCCTGGGATTTCTTTTCCCTGAGTACATTAAAACTATCAACAGTTCTGTGTTTTAAGTGTGGAAGGGGTTGGAGACCTGCGACTGGGAATAATCCACCCCAGCCCTCATGTGGCATCTTGATGGCATCACTAGACTGTAATTTATTCTCCTTTTTAATCCGTGTGACTAATTAACGGCTCTATCTCGTTGTTCAGCAAGTAAAACCCTTTTTTTCGAGCCAGGCTGACTTCCCCTGGGAGCCTTGGGAAGGAGGAGGATGGCACAGCCCGCAGAGGAGAGGGAAGCGAGCTCCCGGAGGCGAGGCATAGAGACATAACCAAAGCCGCGGCACCATCTGGTGTTTCCCAGGTTGCAGCACCTCTCCCTGCAGCACACGGATTTTTTGGAGTGGAAATGCAGCCAGCAGGAGTGGCCTCCCTGCCTCGGCGTCACCGCCACCGCCGGGCTCGGCTCCGGGCCCGGGACAAAGCGAGCGCAGCAGGAATGAGCATCGCTGGTGTCCCAGCAGCGCTCCCCTCGCAGTTCCCGTTCCTGACACCGCAACCCCTCCTCCCCTGCAAGCCCGGAGCGCTCCCTCCCCTCCCGCTCCCAGGAATTTCCCTCCGCTCTGCAGGCACAGACAGGAGGAGCAGCAGGGGCTGGGACATTTCCACAGGGACACGGAGCCTGGAGCAGAGCCCGGGACAGAGCCCGGGACAGAGCCTGGGACAGAACCTGGGACAGAGCCCGGGGCAGGGCCTGGGACAGAGCCTGGGACAGAGCCTGGGACAGAGCCTGACAGAGCCCGGACAGAGCCTGGGGACAGAGCCCGACAGAGCCTGGGGACAGAGCCTGGGACAGAGCCTGGGGCAGAGCCTGGGACAGAGCCCGGGACAGAGCCTGGGACAGAGCCTGGGGCAGAGCCTGGGACAGAGCCTGGGACAGAGCCTGGGACAGAGCCTGGGACAGAGCCCGGGACAGAGCCTGGGACAGAGCCTGGGCAGAGCCTGGGACAGAGCCCGACAGAGCCTGGGACAGAGCCCGGACAGAGCCCGGGGACAGAGCCCGGACAGAGCCTGGGACAGAGCCCGGGGACAGAGCCCGGGGACAGAGCCCTGACAGAGCCTGGGACAGAGCCCGGGACAGAGCCTGGGGCAGAGCCTGGGACAGAGCCTGGGGACAGAGCCTGGGACAGAGCCTGGGACAGAGCCTGGGACAGAGCCCGGGACAGAGCCTGGGCAGAGCCTGGGACAGAGCCTGGGACAGAGCCTGGGGACAGAGCCTGACAGAGCCCGACAGAGCCTGGGCAGAGCCTGACAGAGGCAGAGCCTGGGACAGAGCCTGGGACAGAGCCTGGGACAGAGCCCTGGGACAGAGCCTGGGGCAGAGCCTGACAGAGCCTCGGACAGAGCCTGGGACAGAGCCTGGGGCAGAGCCTGGGACAGAGCCTGGGGCAGAGCCCGGGACAGAGCCTGGGACAGAGCCTGGGACAGAGCCTGGGACAGAGCCTGGGGACAGAGCCTGGGGACAGAGCCTGGGGCAGAGCCTGGGACAGCTGACAGAGCCTGGGACAGAGCCCTCGGGACAGAGCCTGGACAGAGCCTGGGGACAGAGCCTGGGACAGAGCCTGGGACAGAGCCCGACAGAGCCTGGGGACAGAGCCTGGGACAGAGCCCTGGGGACAGAGCCTGACAGAGCCCTGACAGAGCCTGGGACAGAGCCTGGGACAGAGCCTGGGACAGAGCCCGGGACAGAGCCTGGGACAGAGCCTGGGACAGAGCCCGGGACAGAGCCTGGGACAGAGCCTGGGACAGAGCCCGGGACAGAGCCCGGGACAGAGCCTGGGACAGAGCCTGGGACAGAGCCCGACAGAGCCTGGGACAGAGCCTGGGACAGAGCCTGGGCAGAGCCCGGGACAGAGCCTGACAGAGCCCGGGACAGAGCCCGGGACAGAGCCTGGGACAGAGCCTGGGGACAGAGCCCGGACAGAGCCTGACAGAGCCCGGGACAGAGCCCGGACAGAGCCCTGGGACAGAGCCTGGGGACAGAGCCTGGGGACAGAGCCTGGGGACAGAGCCCGGGGCAGAGCCTGGGACAGAGCCCGGGACAGAGCCCGACAGAGCCTGGGACAGAGCCTGGGACAGAGCCTGGGGCAGAGCCTGGGACAGAGCCCGGGCAGAGCCCGACAGACCCTGGGACAGAGCCTGGGACAGAGCCCGGGCAGAGCCTGGGACAGAGCCTGACAGAGCCCGGGACAGAGCCGGGCAGAGCCTGGGACAGAGCCCGGGACAGAGCCCGGGACAGAGCCTGGGGCAGAGCCTGGGGCAGAGCCTGGGACAGAGCCTGGGACAGAGCCTGGAGCAGAGCCCGGGACAGAGCCTGGAGCAGAGCCCGTCCTGCCGATCCTCCTCAGGAGCGCTGCCGGTGCTGCCAGCGAGGCCGGCAGTGGCAGTGCCACCCCCAGTGCCATCCCCAGTGCCACCCCCAGTGCCATCCCCAGTGCCATTCCCAGTGCCATCCTCAGTGCCATTCCCAGTGTCACCCCCAGTGCCATCCCCAGTGCCATCCCCAGTGCCATCCCCAGTGCCATCCCCAGTGCCACCCCCGGTGCCCATGGAGTGCTGCTGTCCCACGGATGGAGCCGGGGCTGGGAGCAGCCGCTGTGGCTGTGCCAGGGGAGCTGTGGGAGCGGCCGCCCCTGGGGCAGGGGACACGTCCTGCAGGGCACAGTGGTACAAGCTGTCCTCCCAGGCCATGGAATCAGCGACCCTGGGATGGTCTGGCTGGGAAGGGACCTCAAAGATCATTTAATTCCTACCCAACACCTCCCACTGCCCCAGCTGCTCCACCCCAGTGCCCAGCCTGGCCTTGGGCACTGCCAGGGATCCTCTGGGCACCCTGTGCCAGCCCTGCCCACCCTGCCAGGAACAATTCCTGCCCAGGATCCCAGCCAGCCCTGCCCTCTGGCAGTGGGAGCCATTCCCTGGGTCCTGTCCCTCCATCCTGTCCCCAGTCCCTCTGCAGCTCCTGCAGCCCCTTCAGGCCCTGCCTGGGGCTCTGAGCTCTCCCCAGAGCTCAGTTTTTCCTTTAATCCCCTGGATCTGCCTCCCACAGGATTTGGGTGCTGAGAATCAGAGCCCGAGCCTGGAGCCATCCCAGGCAGCAGCGTTTTGGGATCCCAGGATCCCAGACTGGTTTGGGCTGCGAGGGATCCCAAATCCCCCCCAGTGCCACCCCTGCCATAGGGACACCTCCCACTGTCCCATTGCTCCAGCCCAGTGTCATCCATGGCTGACATTGCTGAGGGGATGGTGCTGAGGGATGGCTGTGAGGGTACAGCCACAGCTGACACTTTGCTGAGGGATGGCTGTGAGGTACAGCCGCAGCTGACACTTTGCTGAGGGATGGCTGTGAGGTACAGCCGAAGCTGACACTTTGCTGACCGATGACTATGAGGTACAGCCGAAGCTGACACTTTGCTGACCGATGACTGTGAGGTACAGCCGCAGCTGACACTTTGCTGACCGATAACTCTGAGGTACAGCCGCAGCTGACACTTTGCTGAGGGATAACTCTGAGGTACAGCCGCAGCTGACAGAACCCCCAGCTCCGTCCCCAGCACCCCCGCCCGCCCGCCCCGCTCCGCTCCCCTCAGGCGGCCCCAGCCCCTCAGAGCAGCCGCGGGGGGTGTGGCCGCCCCCTAGCGGCCCGCGCTGCGCCTGCGCGCTGCCGCCGCGCCCCGGGGTGAGCGCCGAGCGGGCGCGCGCGCACTGGGGCGGGGGCGGGAGCGCGCCAGGCGGCGCTGGCCGCCCATTGGCTGCGGGGGGCGAGGGGGCGGCGCCGGGCGCGCGCCGATTGGCGGCGGGCCGCGCGCCCCCGGAGGAGGCGGGCCCTGATTGGCCGGGGCGCCGCGCGGCGGCGGCCGGGACCGTTGGAGCGCGGCGGCGGCTGAGGCTGAGGCTGAGGCGGCCCCGCCGCCCCGCGAGCTCCGGCGGCCACGGCGGCGGCTCAGGTACGGCCGGGAGCGCGGGGCCGCGGGCACCGGGCTGGGCGTGGGGCCGCTGGTTGGGCCATGACCGCTGTTCCTCCCTGCCGCAGAACAGCTCCTGGCAGGGAGCCGGCGTGTAGGCTCCATTGCTCTGGGGTTAACGGAGAGCCGGGATGTGCAGCTCCATTGCTCTGGGGTTAAGGGAGAGCCGGGATGTGCAGCTCCATTGCTCTGGGGTTAAGAGCTGGGATGTGCAGCTCCATTGCTCTGGGGTTAAGGGAGAGCCGGGATGTGCAGCTCCATTGCTCTGTAAGAGCTGGGATGTGCAGCTCCATTGCTCTGGGGTTATGAGCTGGGATGTGCAGCTCCATTGCTCTGGGGTTAAGGGAGAGCTGGGATGTGCAGCTCCATTGCTCTGGGGTTATGAGCTGGGATGTGCAGCTCCATTGCTCTGGGGTTAAGGGAGAGCTGGGATGTGCAGCTCCATTGCTCTGGGGGTTAAGTGAGCTGGGATGTGCAGCTCCATTGCTCTGGGGGTTATGAGCTGGGATGTGCAGCCCATTGCTCTGGGGTTAAGGGAGAGCTGGGATGCAGCTCCATTGCTCTGGGGTTAAGGGAGAGCTGGGATGTGCAGCCCCATTGCTCTGGGGTTAAGGGAGAGCTGGGATGTGCAGCTCCATTGCTCTGGGGTTAAGGGAGAGCTGGGATGTGCAGCTCCATTGCTCTGGGGTTAAGAGCTGGGATGTGCAGCTCCATTGCTCTGGGGTTTAAGAGCTGGGATGTGCAGCTCCATTGCTCTGGGGGTTATGAGCCGGGATGCAGCCCATTGCTCTGGGGGTTATGAGAGCTGGGATGTGCAGCTCCATTGCTCTGGGGGTTAAGGGAGAGCTGGGATGTGCAGCTCCATTGCTCTGGGGTTATGAGCTGGGATGTGCAGCTCCATTGCTCTGGGGTTTAAGAGCTGGGATGTGCAGCTCCTTTGCTCTGGAGTTAAGGGAGAGCTGGGATGTGCAGCTCCATTACTCTGGGGTTAAGAGCTGGGATGTGCAGCTCCTTTGCTCTGGGGTTTGCAGGAGCAGCAGCCAGGGCAGGAGCAGCCCCATGTTGTGGCTGTGCAATGAGGCAGTGTAACTTTCTGTGGAGAACAGCAGCTTTCTTGGAGGAAAAGCTCACTTTGTGTTTTTCACATCTCCTTAGGTTTTGATTTAAATGTCTGAAGAAGGAAGTGAGCCCAGGAAAGTGGAAGTTACCCTGAGAGACTTCTCAGTGTGATTCAGGTAATGGGATCTGTTGAGATGGACTGTGGGTCTTGTGGTTTTGTTTTTCATTTGCTTGTTTCTTACACTCACAAAGCTGATACTGACATTTTTCATTTTTGACAAACTTGTGTCATGAAGCAGTGGATTCTGTGTTTTCTGGGATGTGTTGGACATGTAAAAAAAGAGAATCATGTAAAAAGATGGAATCATGTGTTTAAACTTCCTCCAGAATTATGTTTGTTGTGTAACACATCCGTTGTCTGGGGAGGTGAATCATAGAATTACAGAATACTTTGGGTGGGAAAGGACTTTGAATCAACATTTAATTGAATTCTTTGGGTGGGAAAGGACTTTAATCAACATTTAATTCTACCCCTGCCATGGGCAGGGACACCTTCCACTGTGCCAGGGTGCCCAGCCTGGCCTTGGGCACTGCCAGGGATCCAGGGGTGCCACTGGATGAGCTTTAAGGTCCCTTCCCACTCAAACCTTTGGTCATTCTCTGCTCTGTCTGCTGCAGCTGCTCAGTGACAAACCATCCCAGGTGCCTGATCCAGTGGTTCAAAAGGTCCCACGTTTCAGTTCCAGGTTTCCTTTGACCCTGAAATGCTTCCCTGTGTGCAGGATGCTGCTGCAGAGGTGTCTCTTTTCCTTGAGCATATTCTCCTGTTAAATCCTCCTTGGGTTTCTGCTCGTTCCCACCATCACACACTGGATCCTTGTCTTGTTCTGGGTGTTTGGGACATCCCAGACCTGCTGCTGGTTCCTGACAGCTCCAGAATCCTGTGTTTGAGGGGACACATGCAGGAGCTCCTGTGAGCTCCATGGGACACCCTCCCTGTTCCCTGCAGGTGCTGTGGTGCTGAATGCAGCAGCCCTGCCAGCATTGTCCCAGGCTCCCTGCCTTTGGAGCAGGCTGGGGCTTTTGGGCACAGAAAATGGGTTTATTTGTTGGCTGTGCTGCAGGCAGGCCTCTGGGTTATCCCAGGGCCCAACAGCAATGCATGTTTTAGGGAGTGCTGGCTGCTGCAGGGGGTTGGGAAGGAGCCTTAGTGCAAGAAAAGAGCTTTTGCAGCACCAGAAAAGCTGTAACAGCAGTGGGAGTTTTGTACTGCCCAATTAGTGGTTTGTCTTAGTTTCTTCTGCCTTCACTCAGAGCCAGGATTAACAAATACACAAAAGAAATGGATTTTCTTGTGTTTGGCTTGGTTGTTTATTAATTTTTATTAGAAAGTGCAGAGTGTTTGACAGCTACTGCTAGAAGTGAGGAAAATGGAGGAAGGTTTAGCTGCTAGAAGGTTTCTTAAAGCTAAACAATTTAATAGAGAATTAACACATTATTTATTCTTTTAACATAATAACTGGATTTCCACCACTCTAAGTGTGACACTGACTGACTAACCAGAACCTACTACTTGAAACTCTTGAAGAAGAAGGAAGATGAATACTGAAAAAGACACCACCCAAAATCCTCTATTTTGTCTTATACCTATTGCTATTCTATAAAAACTTTAAATTTAAAACTCTTTACCATGTGTAAGTGCACACTTAACTACACACCCATGATTTTAACTTTTTTATTAAAATTTAGAAGCTGTCTGCAATGCCTCAGGTCTAAAGCAGTGTTCTCCAGGGGGTCAGTGCCTGACAGCCATGAAAGCTCAGAAACTCCAGGTTTCTGGGATCCAACAAAAAACTTCACTTTTCCAGCACTTCAATGATTTCACACACTGCACAGGTCAAGTGGGAGTGAGGGCTTGCAGTCCTGTGCAGCCCTGGGTGGGTGTCAGCAGTGGTGCAGCCTTCAGACCAAGGTGGATTTTATCTTTTGGGCAGCCCTGGGTGGATTTTATCATTTGTGCAGCTCTGGGTGGGTGTCAGCAGTGGTGCAGCCCCTTAAACAAAGGTGGATTTTATAATTTGGACAGCCTTGGGTGGGTGTTAGTTGTCGTGCAGCCCTGTAAACCAAGGTGGATTTTATCATTTGGACAGCATTGAGTGGATTTTACCATTTGTGCAGCTCTTCAAACCAATGTGGATTTTATCACTTGTGCAGCCCTGGGTAGATTTTATCATTTGTGCAGCTCTTCAAACCAAGGTGGATTTTATCACTTGTGGAGCCCTGGGTGGATTTTATCATTTGGGCAGCCCTGGGTGGGTGTCAGTAGTGGTGCAGCCCTTCAAGCCAAGGTGGGTTTTATCATTTGTGCAGCCCTTTAAACCAAGGTGGATTTTATCATTTGTGCAGCTCTGGGTGGGTGTCAGCAGTGGTGCAGCTCTTCAAACCAATGTGGATTTTATCTTTTGTGCAGCCCTTTAAACCAAGGTGGATTTTATCATTTGTGCAGCTCTGGGTGAATTTTATCACTTGTGCAGCTCTTCAAACCAAGGTGGATTTTATCACTTGTGGAGCCCTGGGTGGATTTTATCATTTGGGCAGCCCTGGGTGGGTGTCAGCAGTTGTGCAGCTCTTCAAACCAAGGTGGATTTTATCACTTGTGCAGCCCTGGGTGGTGACAGCAGTGGTGCAGCCCTTTAAACCAAAGTGGATTTTATCATTTGTGCAGCCCTGGGTGGATTTTACCATTTGTGCAGCTCTTTAAACCAAGGTGGATTTTATCACCTGTGCAGCCCTGGGTGGGTGTGGGAGCTGTGCAGCCCTTCAAGCCAAGGTGGATGTGCTCAGCTGAGTGTTGTGGAAGCTGTGGCAGTTTTTGGAGAGGGCAGGAGCCACGTGTGGAAGTTGAAGGCTGTGTTTGTTGTGGGCTCCATGAGCTCCATGCTCAGCCTGCCTGCGTGGGCTGCTCTGGGGGAGCTTTAGGGAGCATAAGGAGGGATTCACATAAGGTGATTCAGGTGATGAGGATTTGAATCCTTCATATTTTTATTACATTAATTCTTTTCCCTTTGGTACCAGGGAGAGGAAACCATGATTTTGTTGTCTCTGGTTTAGTGTTTAAACAGATTTCTATTAATAAACTGTACCTAAGTTTAAATAGTTTCTTGGGCCTTTCCTAGCCCTGTGGGTTTTAACCTCTCATCTGTGCTTAAGCAATACAGATTTATTAAAAAACTTATGTAATGAAGAGCTTTAGGCAGCCCAGATCTGGAGGAAACAGTAGGAGACCTTAAAATTCCCCAGCAGCTAGCACATTCTATATTCTATATTCTATATTCTATATTCTATATTCTATATTCTATATTCTATATTCTATATTCTATATTCTATATTCTATATTCTATATATATTGGGCCAGGTGTTTCTGTGGGAACAAATGGGATTATGGCAGCAGGTGCCAATTCGTCACTGCATTTTAAAAGAGCTGGATGTCTAAAGGATCTGTTGTGGTTACAAAAGCTAAAACTGTAGTAACTTAAGTACTGTGTTCAAGGTGAGATGTTTTTCAGTTTGTCAGTGCAACTTTTACTTTTATTTAGCTCAGAGGTTGGACTCGGTGGGTGACCAAGAGCCTCAGTGGTTCTGAGATCTGGGGTGGGGAGCAAAGGGCTGTCCTGGCATGAAGCAAAAGGGAGGGAGCTGAGGCCCTAATTATTTTATTTTCATTTATTTTTTAAAGCAGAAAGTGACAAAACCGCGGGATGAAAACTCTCAGTTTTACAGAAGGCAGTGGCAAGTGCCACCCGTTGGAGTTTTACTTCAGGCTCATGTTGTTCTTTAGGAACCCCCAGAGCAGTGGGGAGCAGAGAGGGGCTGTGTGTGTCTGCAGCTCAGTCCGGGAGATCAGAGCCGTGTGGGTGCTCAGCCCCAGGGCCTGGGGCAGCGACAGAGACACTGGGAAATGCAGATTAACGGCAATTGCTGCCTCTCTGCTCCTGCACCCCTTCAGCAATATCTAACACTTCACAAACTTCGAATTATTTCAGTTTAGACCTGTGGAGCTGCTGAGGAAGATTTGACATTGTAGTTAGTGGAGGAGGTGAAATGAATGAATGAAACCCTGCCAGCTGTTTGATGGAGTCAGTTGTGATGGGGAAGGCAGCTCCTAGGTGTTTGCAGGTGTTTCTCAGTGCCCCAGGTGTGCCAGCAGAGCTCTGGGCTGTGCTTTGGCTCCTGGCAGTGCTGCCAGGTGTGTGGTACCCGCTGCTGCTCCATCCCCCAGTCTGGGGAGAAGGGCAAGAGTGCAGCTCAGGGCCCTTCCTAATATCGAGTATTGCATTCAGCTCCAGAGTCCTGTGCTGTGCTCTGGGGTGCCTTGGAGAGGGAAGGCTTTGCCAGGTTCTCTTGGAAGCACTGAGGGCTCAGCAATCCCCTCCACAAAAAAAAATCTTTCCTTCCTGAGAGGGAGGGGTAAGCTCTTAATTAGATTATTTCCAACTTCTTACTGCTCAAAAACCCTCCTGTGACATTTCATTTGTCTCATCCAACAGCAGCACTGCTTTATTTCAAGGAAGTTATTCCAGCTGCTGGATTTGCTCTTGTTGTCAGGCTCCTGGTAAATCCCACAGACAGATATTAACTTCAGCCTGCAGAGCAACAGGCAGGTTGTAAAAATCCATTTCTGTTTTTTTTCTGCCCCTCAGGCTTTGGGGCAATAAAGGAAGATGAGAGTTTGGTTCTCTGCTTACTCCTGAGAGTGGTGGGCACTGAGTGTCCTGCCTGCTCTGCACCCTGCCTGTGCCAGAATCTGTGCTGAGACACTCAGTGCTGTCCTTCAGAGGCTGCAGAGCTCCTGGATGATTCCCTGGGGACTGGAAATGGATATTTACAGCTGTGAGCTTAAATTAACACCTTGGCAGAGGGGCTGGGCCCTCCAGTGCCCCTGTCACCCTCACCATTCCTACCCTGAGCTGCAGGTTCCCCATGGCTGGGACTGCTCTGTGTTCTGGGCACTCAGCTGGCACTTACAGATGGGAGGTCACAAACTCAGGTGGTTTGGAACTCTGCTGGTTGTGTTTTGTCTGGAGGGAACCTGTGTTAAATGTTTTGGAAGGCTTTCAAAGACACTTCTGGTTAAATATTGTTCCATCTTTGTTTAACTTGAACCCAGTACAAGCTTTATCAGTTTCTGACCAGGTGGGCAGGTGAGGTTGTTGGGCTCACCCTGGGGATTTTCCTGGAATTACAGAATGGTTTTGGTTGTAAAAGTCCTCTAAGTCTCAGCTATGCCTGATCCCTCCCTGTCCCCAGCCCAGAGCCCTGAGTGCCACATCCACCCCCAGGGATGGGCACTGCAAAGCTCCCAGGGCAGCCCCTGCCAAGGCCTGAGCACCCTTTCCATGGAGAAATTGCTGCTGCTGTCCAACCTGAGCCTGCCCTGGCCCAGCCTGAGCCCATGTCCCCTTGTCCTGTCCCTGTTCCCTGGCAGCAGAGCCCGAGCCCCCCTGGCTGTCCCCTCCTGGCAGGGAGTTGTGCAGAGCCACAAGGTGCCCCTGAGGCTCCTTTTCTCCAGGCTGAGCCCCTTCCAGCTCCCTCGGCCTCTGCTGGGGCTCCAGCCCCTTCCCAGCTCCATTCCCTTCCCCATCCTGAAGCATTCCATGGGGTTGGTGTGACCCCAGTGCAGGACTCAGCTCTTGGCCTTGTTGGGCCTCACCCAGAGCCCCCAGTCCCTGGATCCATCCTGTGCTGGTGCCTCTGCACAGCTCCTGCCCAGCATTTCCCATCCCAGCCCTGATCCATCCTGTGCTGCTCCTCTGCACAGCTCCTGCCCAGCATTTCCCATCCCAGCCCTGGATCCATCCTGTGCTGCTCCCTCTGCACAGCTCCTGCCCAGCATTTCCCACCCCAGCCCTGATCCATCCTGTGCTGGTGCCTCTGCACAGCTCCTGCCCAGCATTTCCCACCCCAGCCCTGATCCCTCCTGTGCTGGTGCCTCTGCACAGCTCCTGCCCAGCATTTCCCACCCCAGCCCTGGATCCATCCTGTGCTGCTCCCTCTGCACAGCTCCTGCCCAGCATTTCCCACCCCAGCCCTGGATCCATCCTGTGCTGCTCCCTCTGCACAGCTCCTGCCCAGCATTTCCCATCCCAGCCCTGGGGTGCCCAGCAGCTCCCCAGGGTGCTGCCCTGGATCCCAGAGCATCCCTGAAGGTGCTGGGCAGGACTGAGGCAGCCCTGAGCCCTGCTGCTGGATTCCTCCATCCCCAGGTTTGTCCCAGGCAGGTTTATCCCTGTCCATCAGTGATTTCCCCCCCAGTACCTGAGGGCTCTGTGGGGCTGTGCTGCTGCTGCTGAGTCCTGCATGGACACACCAGATGGTTTCTTGTGCCTTGCAGAAATCTCCCAGTTCCAGCAGAAATGGCCAGGCACCCATGAGGGAAGGCTTTATGTTTCAATGCTATTGTTTTCCTCAGCTACTGGATTGCCTGTTCATTTTTAATGAAGCTTCCTGCATTATTTGGGCAGGTTTTTGCAGAATCTTCCAGAGCAACTTTGGATCCTCTGGGTTTATGGAGGCAAAATGAAGGAACCATTGGTTTGTTTAGGATTTCACTAAGAGTTGTAATCCCTGGGAAGTTCCAGGCCATTTCCTGGCTCCTAGCCAAGTGGGTTTTTCCTTACACCCTCTGAGGCTGGAGTCAGTTATGGTTTGTGAAGATCTTGCACAACCATCTGAGTCCAGGATGTGTAAAATCAGTGAGGGATCCAAACCTTTGGGTTTTGGGGAAGCTGCTGCTGGAAGGTCTGTGGTGGTTCCCAGAGAAGCTCCTGTAGTTGCTGCAGATGCAGAAATAACATTTTAGGGTATTTTTCATGCTTTTACTTCAGTTACTTATCCTATAAATGATGGGAACAGAGTTTAAAATGTTAAAGATAAATTAAAGGAATTGACAGAAG
This sequence comes from Luscinia megarhynchos, assembly GCA_034336665.1. Lineage (NCBI taxonomy): Eukaryota > Metazoa > Chordata > Aves > Passeriformes > Muscicapidae > Luscinia > Luscinia megarhynchos. The sequence goes on along the minus strand of CM067565.1, from coordinate 553,134 downwards.
TAGTTAAAATGTGCTTTAAAAGATATTGCCAGTCTACTTGAAAGGTTTGTCTTGTCTCTTCCAGGGGTCAGTGTGTCCCCCTGAAATCACTTCCAGGTCTCTTCTCTTCTAGGAAAAGGCACAGGGGAGCAAAGGAGTATTTTTGATTAATTATGTTTGGCTGCTGAGGAAAGGGATTCAGAGCATGAACCAGAAGAACAAAGAAATGAGTTAGAGGATCAGATATTTTGGATAGGCAGAGGGAGAGGAGGGGATTCAATCAGTCATTGTGGGGTCCTTGTTCAAATTAGGAAAGAGAAGGAAAAATAGTTCATGTTTTTATTGAAATATTAGATGAACTAATATAAGCACCTTTGTATCATGAGTTCAATTTTATACTGTAACAAAACATTTATGACAGCTCAGAAATTATTTGAGATGATTTCAGTCAAATGTCAGTTGAAGCCAGACGAGTTCAGAAGCCCAAAGCAAGGAAGAGCCAAAGCAGGTGAACACCAGAAACTTTTTCTGCCAGCACAGGTATGCCCTCAATTTTTATTCAATATCTTCATCCCAGTTCTGTTCTTTATCCAAGTTACATTTTTGAGTGAATGAGCTGACAAGGGAGCAAAGCTTTCCCTTGACACAGCAGGAGCAGTTGCTCCTTCTGCTCAGAGAAATGGCAGAAAGTCACTGAACCTCCTTCCCTGTGCCAAGCTCAGGTCAGCCACGGCCCAAACTGCTTTTCTGGTTTGTTTTAATGCCAAGTTATTTCTGACCATAAATAGGTATGGGCACAGTTTTATTCTCTGCAGCTGAATCAGTGACATCAAATATTATTTGTGCTAACGACGTGCAGCACCAAGAATCTGAACCAAGTCAGATTTAATCATTGCTAAATGAACTTTTCTTTGTTCCTGCCTGTGGATGAGGCTGGAAGTGTTCTCAAAGCCCAGAGGGGAGAATCTCCTTGCAGGAGGAAGCAGAGGATGAAGCAAGCCAGCCCAGCGTGTGCTGGGTGAGAGGCACTGCCCGCTGTGCTCTGCCCTGGGGCCGTTACCTACAGCTGATGAGCTCCAAGAAGAGCGAAACCTGCTAACTGAGGTCCTGTAGTATTGGCCTGGGGACGGGCAGGGGACAGCCTGGGGACAGCCTGGGGGACAGGCTGGGGACAGCCTGAGCCTGGGGAACAGCCTGGGGAACAGGTAGGGGACAGCCTGAGCCTGGGGACAGCCTGAGCCTGGGGACAGCCTGGGGGCAGCCTGGGGACAGCCTGAACCTGGGGACAGCCTGGGGACAGCCTGGGGGACAGGCAGGGGACAGCCTGAGCCTGGGGGACAGGCAGGGGACAGCCTGGGCCTGGGGACAGCCTGGGGATGGGCAGGGGACAGCCTGGGGATGGGCAGGGGACAGCCAGGAGGGCAAAGCCATCAGGGCACAGCCAGGAGGGCACAGCCAGGCTGGCACAGCCAGGGGTGGCACAGCCAGGGGTGGCACAGCCATCAGGGCACAGCCAGGGATGGCACAGCCAGGAGGGCACAGCCAGGAGGGGGCAGCCAGGGGTGGCACAGCCAGGGGTGGCACAGCCATCAGGGCACAGCCAGGGGTGGCACAGCCAGGGATGGCACAGCCAGGGTGGCACAGCCAGGGCTCTCTGGGGGCTCCCAGGGCTCCCTGCAGCCAGGTGAGTGCCAGTCTCACCTGTGCTGGGGGCTGCACAGAGCTCTGCCAGGGACTGCCCTGGCACAGAGCAGTGGCAGAGGAACTGGGAGAGAAAAAAGGTGTCAAGCAGAGGAAACAACAAAAATGTGAGTTTATTCAGTTTCTTGAAGAATTCCAGTTTATTTGAGGTGGTGGCTGAGAGTAGAATTTTCACAGTTATGGTGTGGAATTGATAAATTGGTTTTGCTGCTAACTCTGTCAGAGGGGGTCCTGAGCCACAATTGCACCTTTTGAAGGTGAAAGGATGAGGGAAATGATAAATTTTGGAAGCTTCCATCAGACACACTCAGCTGCAGTCTGTGCTTTCAGTTGAACATTTCAGTAAGGATTTCCAGATGGCTGGAATTGCTGGCCCTGGCAGTGCCCAGGGCTGGGCTGGCAGCACCTGGGCAGTGCAGTGGTGGCACTGAGGGGCTCTGAGGTCCCTGCACCCCCAGGGTTCTGTACTGTGCTGGCCTCCCCTCCATGTGCCCACGGAATGGCAGCAGCCACCTCAGGAGTTCCTGCCTGCCACATCACCCCAGCCCATGGCCTGTCTCCTGGCACTTTTCTCACGGATTTTGCTACAATTTTTTTTTTTAAAAAAAGGAAGAAACCAGCAAGCAAACAAAACCCACCCAAAAATTCCCCAGCAAAACCCAAAGCCACCTCCCCACCCCCTTCAAAGCAGCCAGCCTAACAAACCAAACCAGCTCGGGCCAAGCTGTTCCCTTCCCTGTTTTGGGAGCTGAGCTGTAATTTGCATCTCAAACATAGCTGCAGTTCTTGTGGGTTTGGTTCATTCCTGGTCTGAGCTTGAGAAAGACTCCTCACCTTCCTTCTTGCCAGCTTCATCACCGAGGGATCCTTCTGTGCCTGTGGTGCAGGGATTCAAAACAGGTTTGTCAATTCTTCTGATAGAAGCTCATTTCCACTTCTGCACGTACCTGGCAGCGATGTGGGAGCTGGGCTGTGCTGCCAGGGCTCAGGGACAGGACAAGGGGAGATGGGCTCAGCTGGATATTGGAGCAGTTGCTGCCTGGAGAGGGCAAACCCAGCCCTGTGCCTGTGGCACGTGGGGACACAGGGAGCAGTGCTGGGGGGTTTTGGCCTCAGTGGGGCTCATGGAGCTTTTCCAACTTTAACAATTCTGTGTTTCCACTCCTGGATTCTCTCTCCACTCTGTTGGGAACGTGTGGCCCTGCCCAGCCAGATCATCCCGAGGTGATTCCTCCTCTCAGAGTGGGGCAGGAAAGAAGCAGCAGGGTCAGTTTGTGAGTCCAGACAGAGCCTTTGATGGGGCTGCTGAGCAGCTCCAGGGCTGAGCTGCTCCCCCAGGGCCAGAACAAACCTTCTTCTCCTTCAGAGCCTGGCAGGAGACTGGAGGAGATGCTGAGGCTGCAGGGCTGGAGCCCCAGCAGAGGCTGAGGGAGCTGGAAAGGGGCTCAGCCTGGAGAAAAGGAGCCTCAGGGGCACCTTGTGGCTCTGCACAACTCCCTGCCAGGAGGGGACAGCCAGGGGGGCTCGGGCTCTGCTGCCAGGGAACAGGGACAGGACAAGGGGACATGGGCTCAGGCTGGGCCAGGGCAGGCTCAGGGTGGACAGCAGCAGCAATTTCTCCATGGAAAGGGTGCTCAGGCCTTGGCAGGGGCTGCCCTGGGAGCTTTGCAGTGCCCATCCCTGGGGGTGGATGTGGCACTCAGGGCTCTGGGCTGGGGACAAGGGAGGGATCAGACACAGGATGGGCTGGGAGGGATTTTCCTGCTGCAGGATTCTGGGATCATGGAGAGAGCAGATCCCCCACTCAGGTCCCATTTCAGAACCTGACAGAGCTCAGTCCCTCCTTGTCCTTCCAGAGGGTGCCCCTGAGCCCCTCTGCAGTGGGATTGTGTCTGTCTGGGTCACTCTGAGCTCTTCATGCAGGAGTTCAGCTTTGGCTGCAGGCCCTGGGCACGAGCTGTGGCACTGCAGCCCCTCTGTGCCAGGCTGGGCACAGCAGCTGGGGCTGCCCTGGATCCCCGGCAGTGCCCAGGGCCAGGCTGGACACTGGGAACAGTGGGAGGTGTCCCTGGGGGGTTTGGGGTCCCTTCCCAGCACCAGTCTGGGATTCCATGAGTGAGGAATCTCTAGGGAAGGAGGTGGGACTCGTGCTACTGTAAAGCAGGGAATGGGTGGCATTGAAAGCTCGTGTGCCTGATACCCCCAGCTTTTACAAGTCATTAGAAATGCCACTGAGGCTTTTCCTGTAAAAAAATTACAATAGAGACCCAGCAGCACATTGGCTCTGAGTCTCTGGCTTTCTAGAGCAGGGAAAGCCAAGGGAATGCCGTGTGTCTGCAGGCCAGAGCCCTTGCTGGCTTTCCTTTCTGAGCAGGAGGAGGTTTGGTGGGTTCCAGGCTGTGGGATCCAGCAGGAGGAGGGGAAGTGCTGAGGGGCTGCTCCTCAGGGGGGTGTGGGAGAGCCAGGGCACGGCTCTGCTGGTGTTCCTGCTGCCCCTGGTGCCCCCTGCTGTCCCTCCTGGTGTTCCTGCTGCCCCTCCTGGTGTTCCTGGTGTTCCTGGTGCCCCTCCTGGTGTTCCTGGTGCCCCTCCTGGTGTTCCTGGTGTTCCTGCTGTCCTCTCCTGGTGTTCCTGCTGCCCCTCCTGGTGCCTCTCCTGGTGTTCCTGGTGTTCCTGCTGCCCCTCCTGGTGCCATTTGAGGCTCTGCAGCCTGGCCTGAGCAGACTGAGCCAACGGCCTCCTGTGGGTCTGCATGGAACTCTAGAATTGTTTGGAGTTTTGTCTTTTTTGGGGGTTAGACACATAAAACCTATATATAATGATTATTAAGTTGATGAATTTGGTAACCAAAGAATAATGTAATCATTGGTTAAACTGTAAATTAAAATTTACACTGATGCTGAATTAACTTGCCTTTTTTTTGCTGCTGTTGACTGAAATGTGGCATTTTTTAGGACTCTGTAGTGAAACAAGCCCTGAGAGCTGCTGTGCTGTCCCTGTGCCCCCTTACCCTGGGTACAAGCTCCTCCCTGCTCCTGTCACTTTTAATCTGTTTTCCTAGGAAAGGGAGGCCTCTGTCACCAAACTTTTTATTTCCAACTTAATTCATTCGAAGTTCTTCACTTCCCTGACAAATCCCGTTAGGCCTCAGGTGCCTGGGTTCAAAGTTGAGTGTATTTTAACAAGTTTTGTTCAAAGCCAGCATCCCCACAAACCCTGGGAGGTTTTCTCCAAGCTGAAGGGGTCTGTGATGTGCAGGGAAGAGGAATCACTAACTGCTGTCAGCCAGGGAACCTGACTGGTTCCTCCTGACCCCAGATCATGCAGCACCTCCCCTTCTGTGGCTCAGCTGCTCCTGGATTGCTCTGTGGTCTGCAGACAAAACCCCTTGGAACACAAAGGAATTCTTTGTGGGGTGTTTCTGCCTGTGTGCATGCAGCTGTGAGCTTTTCAAACCAAGCAGTTGAGGTGTTGAGAGTGAGTGCTTGCTGTGCTGTGCCTGCCCTGGAGGGTGGTACCAAGGCTAAGAGTGTGTGTGGAATGGGATGAGGAGGGGTGTCTGTCTGTGTCCTGGGATTCCCTGGCCCCACACAGAGCCAGTGTTGCCACTGGGGGACAGTCCTGCTGCTCACAGCAAGCTGCTCCTGTGACAGGAATTCTGACACAAGCAGTGTTTGCCATTTCTGTCTCCAGAATGATTGAGGAGAGTGGGAAGAGGAGGAGGACCATGGCAGAGAAGAGGCAGCTGTTCATGGAAATGAGTAAGTAGGAAATCTGAAGACATAATGTCATTTTTTCCTCCCTGAGAGCTTCCCTGTGCCAGCTGCACCAGATCATCCTGTCCTGCCCCACGAGCCCCAGGCAGGAAAATCATCCAGGCTGCTCAGGAGGAGAGTGCCCAGGGGGGTCACAACTGCCTGGGAAGGTCATCTATCCCTTTCTAAATCTTCGTTTATCCCATTTATGAATGGCCTGGGAAGGTCATTTATCCTTTTCTAAACCTTCATTTATCCCATTTATAAGTGGCCTGGGAAGGTCATTTATCCCGTGCTTTGGGGGATTCTTTAGGGAATGTTCACACCTCCCATCTATGCCAATGCCTGAGGTTTGTGGACAGCTATTTAAATGAATAATGACAACACACACAGCACCTTTGGCATTAAAAAAAAGATAAAGAGTGGCCCTGCAAGGCTGCTGTGACTTGAGAAATGGTTTGGGGGCTGGTTTGTGCAGGGTTGTCCTCTGGAAAGGAAGAGTTAAGAAGTTCTGTTTGCATGACATCACCTTGTCCTGCTGTCCTGCAAGGACTGGAGGCAGCTCCTGGGTTAGGACAGCATGTCCTTAATTCCAGTACAGACTGAGGGAGCTCTGGCTTAAACCTGCACATTTATACTGGTTTGTTTCCAGAGCAGCACTGTTATGGAATCCCAGAATGATCTGGGTGGGAAGGGACCCCAGAGCCCCCCCAGTGCCCCCCCTGCCATGGGGACACCTCCCACTGTCCCAGCCCCAGTGTCCAGGCTGGCCTTGGGCACTGCCAGGGATCCTCTGGGCACCCTGTGCCAGCCCTGCCCACCCTGCCAGGAACAATTCCTGCCCAGGATCCAGGGGCAGCCACAGCTGCTCTGGGCACCCTGTGCCAGCCCTGCCCACCCTGCCAGGAACAATTCCTGCCCAGGATCCCACCAGCCCTGCCCTCTGGCAGTGGGAGCCATTCCCTGGGTCCTGTCCCTCCAGGCCTTGTCTCCATCTTTCCTGTCAGCCCCTTCAGGCACTGGAAGGTCACAGTTAGGTCACCCCAGATCCTTCTCCTCTCCAGGTGAACAATCCCAATGCTCTCAGCCTTTCCTCACAGCAGAGCTGCTCCATCCCCTGCTCCCCTTGGTGCCTCCTCTGGGCTCTGCAGCAGCTCCAGCTCCTTGTGCTGCTGGATCCCCAGGGCTGGGGCAGCTCTGCAGGTGGGGTCTCACCTGGGCCCAGGTGTGTGTGAGGACTCACTGGAGAGTTTCCCAAGGCCCAGTGGCAGGGGCAGGCACCCAGGGGTGTTTCTGTTGCAGGAGCCCAGAACTTTGACGTGATCCGGCTCTCCACGTACAGAACGGCCTGCAAGCTGCGCTTCGTGCAGAAGAGGTGCAACCGTGAGTGCTGCCAGCTGTGCCTCACCTCTGCCAGCTGTGCCCCCTCCCTGCCAGCTGTGCCCCCTGCCAGCTGTGCCCCCCTCTGCCAGCTGTGCCCCTCTGCCAGCTGTGCCCCCTCCCTGCCAGCTGTGCCCCTCCCTGCCAGCTGTGCCCCCTCCCTGCCAGCTGTGCCCCCTGCCAGCTGTGCCCCCTGCTCTGCCAGCTGTGCTCTGCCAGCTGTGCCCCCTCTGCCAGCTGTGCCCCTCCCCTGCCAGCTGTGCCCCCTCCCTGCCAGCTGTGCCCCCCTGCCAGCTGTACCCCTCCCTGCCAGCTGTGCCCCTCCCCTGCCAGCTGTGCTCCCCCACCTCTGCCAGCTGTGCCCCTGCCAGCTGTGCCCCCCTGCTCTGCCAGCTGTGCCCCACCTCTGCCAGCTGTGCCCCCCTGCCAGCTGTGCCCCCTGCCAGCTGTGCCCCCTGCTCTGCCAGCTGTGCCCCCACCTCTGCCAGCTGTGCCCCCTCTGCCAGCTGTGCCCCTCCCCTGCCAGCTGTGCCCCCTGCCAGCCTCTGCCAGCTGTGCCCCACCCCTGCCAGCTGTTCCCACCCCGCCAGCTGTGCCACCCGCTCTGCAGGGCTGCCCCTCACCCTGCCAGCTGTGCCCCCCTGCCAGCTGTGCCCCCTGCTCTGCAGGGCTGCCCCTCACCCTGCCAGCCCTGCACAGGGACGGCCCTGCCTGGAGCTGTCCCTGAGGGGACACCCGTGTGACATCAGTGGCTGGAGAGCTCTGGGCAGTGCAGGTTCTCCCTCTGTCTGCCCTGGGCTCTGAGCTGGGACAGCTCCCAGGGCACAGGTGAGCCCCAGGTGAGCCCCAGGTGAGCCCCAGGTGAGCAGGATAACAGGGGGAAGGAGATCCCTCATCCCAGGGCCAGGGACTGCTGAGGAGGAGGAGGACGAGGGCTGAGGATGAAGAGGAGAGCTGAGGAAGAGAAGGAGGAGGCCAGCAGGAGGGCTGAGGAGCCAGCAGGACACATGTCCCTGCTGTGTCCCTGCTGTGGGTGGCCATAGCCCAGATCCCTGTGCTCAGTCCTGGACACAGCTTCAGTTCCTGGCTGCAGGTTCAGGATTTAAGCTCAGTTTTACAGGGAGCACAGAGCAGGCAATTCCAGAGCTCTGCACAGGGCCCTCTGCCACCCCTGCATTTGGGATTTGGGATGGGGCCTGCAGCTCTGGGCTCTCTCTGGTCACAGGCTGCTCCAGGGGGTGGGGACAGCCTGGCTTTGCTCCTTGTTGGGGTTTCATGTGAGAAATACAAAATTAGTTGAGTGTAAGAGAGGCAGGAGCTCACAGTGACTGCAGAGCCTTCTGTGGGGAGATCCAGCAGGCAGTTGCACCATGGCCCTGCTCTGGCTGCTGGATCATGTTCAGCTGGGGTGGCTGCTGATCCTTAGATGTCTTCTCCACTCTCCTGCAAACCTTAAAGCTGGGAAACATTTCAAAATATTGTTTAATGTGGTTGTGCAGATCACTGACTGTGGTTTGGAAAAGCATTTCTGCACGTTGTTAGCACTCCTCAGATACTGCAGGGAGATTTAGGGCAGCATGTGGAGCCCCAGACCTGTGTTTATAAAACATTATGCTCTGGGTTTGGGAACTGGATCAACTGGAAACAGTCAGAGTTTGACTGGAACATCAAGTTCCTCCTTCAATTCGAGTCAGCATGAGGGTGTTCAGAGTGTGTAGTGGCTTTAGAGTGTCATCAGATCCCAGAGTGGTTTGGGGTTTGGGAAGAGACCCTGAATGTCACCCCCCAGTGCTCCCCCCTGCCATGGCAGGGACACCTCCCACTGTCCCATTGCTCCAGCCCCAGTGCCCAGCCTGGCCTTGGGCACTGCCAGGGATCCAGGGGCAGCCACAGCTGCTCTGGGCACCCTGTGCCAGCCCTGCCCACCCTGCCAGGAACAATTCCTGCCCAGGATCCCACCCAGCCCTGCCCTCTGGCAGTGGGAGCCATTCCCTGGGTCCCTGTCCCTCCATCCTTGCCCCCAGTCCCTCTGCAGCTCCTGCAGCCCCTTCAGGCCCTGCCAGGGGCTCTGAGCTCTCCCCAGAGCTCAGTTTTTCCTTTAATCCCCTGGATCTGCCTCCCACAGGATTTGGGTGCTGAGAACCAGAGCCCGAGCCTGGAGCCATCCCAGGCAGCAGCGTTTTGGGATCCCAGGATCCCAGACTGGTTTGGGCTGGGAAGGGATCCCAAATCTCCCCCAGTGCCACCCCCTGCCATGGCAGGGACACCTCCCACTGTCCCATTGCTCCAGCCCAGTGTCCAGCCTGGCCTTGGGCACTGCCAGGGGTCCAGGGGCAGCCCCAGCTGCCAGCCCTGCAGGGAGGAGCTGTGGCTGGTGGCTGAAGCACTGCATGCTCGGGGAGGGCTCTGCCCCTTCAGCTCCCCAGGTGCTGCAGGTGCAGTGAAGGCACATCTGGGCACAGCTGTGAGGAGCAGCTGTCTCTCACTCTGGGCACAGTGGCTGGTGCTGCCCCTCCTCACGGGCAGTGCCACCCTGGGCTTGCACGCCTGGCACTGCACAAGCTGACTGTCTGTCCCTGTGCTCGCAGTTCACCTTGTGGATATCTGGAACCTGATCGAAGCCTTCCGGGATAACGGCCTGAACGCGCTGGAGCCGGGCACGGAGATGGGCGTGTCCCGCCTGGAGACCATCATCTCCTCCCTCTACTTCCAGCTGAGCAAGCGCCTGCCCTCCACCCACCAGATCAGCGTGGAGCAGTCCATCAGCCTGCTGCTCAACTTCATCCTTGCAGCCTATGACAGGCCAGTGCTGCTGCTGCTGCTGGGCTGGGGGTGTGCCAGGGCTCGGGGGAGCTGGGGGAGATGGGGAGAGCTGGGGGCTCAGGTCTGAGCTGGGGAGCTGGGGAGCTGGGGGCTCTGATCTGAGCTGGGGCTCTGACCTGAGCTGGGGGCTCTGATCTGAGCTGGGGGAGCTGGGGGAGATGGGGGCTCTGAGCTGTGCTGGGGCCCTGATCTGAGCTGGGAGCTCTGAGCTGAGCTGGAGGAGCTGGAGGAGCTGGGGTCCCTGATCTGAGCTGGGGTCCCTGATCTGAGCTGGGGCAGCTCTGATCTGAGCTGGGGGTCCCTGATCTGAGCTGGGGGTCCCTGATCTGAGCTGGGGTCCCTGATCTGAGCTGGGGTCCCTGATCTGAGCTGGGGTCCCTGATCTGAGCTGGGGTTCTGATCTGAGCTGGGGTTCCTGATCTGAGCTGGGGTCCCTGATCTGAGCTGGGGCTCTGATCTGAGCTCCTGGATCCCAGCAGTGCTCCTGGATCCCAGCAGTGCTCCTGGATCCCAGCAGTGCTCTGGATCCCAGCAGTGCTCCTGGATCCCAGCAGTGCTCTGGATCCCAGCACAGCTCCTGGATCCCAGCAGTGCTCCTGGATCCCAGCAGTGCTCCTGGATCCCAGCAGTGCTCCTGGATCCCAGCAGTGCTCCTGGATCCCAGCACAGCTCCTGGATCCCAGCAGTGCTCCTGGATCCCAGCACAGCTCCTGGATCCCAGCAGTGCTCCTGGATCCCAGCAGTGCTCTGGATCCCAGCACAGCTCCTGGATCCCAGCACGGTGCAGCAGCTGCTCTGTGCCTCCCCGTTCCCGGATCCCGGCCCTGAGGGAGGAGCTGGGCTGTGGCAGAGCAGAGCAGGGCCGGGGCTCCCTCTCCAGGAGCTCAGCAGCACGGCAGGCAGGGCTGTGGGAAAAGAGCCCATCCCTGCTGGAATTGCATCCCTGGGCTGCTGGGATGCACAGAGTCACAGAGGTCTCACAGAGGCACCATCAGAACCTCTAACATTCCCCTGGCAGGAGCAATCCCACAGTCCTGGAATGCTTTGGGTGCTAAGGGACTGTGCCAATCACCCAGTGCCACCCTGCCATGGGGACACCTCCCACTGTCCCAGCTGCTCCAGCCTGCCCTTGGGCACTGCCAGGGATCCAGGGGCAGCCCCAGCTGCTCTGGGCAGTGCTGCAGCTCAGCAAGCTCTGGTGCCTTTGCTGGGAGGTGTGCCTGGGTGGGGGGCAGAGGAGTTTGTGCCTGGCACAGCTGCAGTGGCTCTGGCGGGGATGACAGTGCCCTGGGCTGGGTGGGGAGCTGGCAGATGCACAAGGACAGCCCTGCTGCAGAGCCAGCCTGGGAGGATGTCAGGTGAGGAAGGATTTAAACCAGTCCCCAGTTCTGCTTCCAGTCCTGCTTCCTACAGGAGATTCAGGATCACGGGGAAGGTTCTGCCTTTTTTCCTTCTGGTGGAGTTCAGTTGGAGTGGCACTGCTCAGGGGGGTGGGCACACTGCTCAGCAGCTGCTGCTGTGCCAGAGTGCAGGGGCAGCTTGGGGTTTGTGATTTATGAACACAGGGCCAGGGGGCACCAGGACAGCCAGTGTCCTGGGTGGGACACTGATGCCTTTGGGCACTGCTTTTTCTGGGAGCTAATTCCAAGCTGAGACTGTGACTTAGGGGAGTTTGAATTTCCAGCTGAGCTTTGCCTAGGGTGGGCAGCAGGAAAGGGGGGACTGTGCCCTGTGCTCAGGTGAGACCCCACCTGCAGAGCTGCCCCAGCCCTGGGGATCCAGCAGCACAAGGAGCTGGAGCTGCTGCAGAGCCCAGAGGAGCCCCAGAGCTGCTGCAGGGCTGGAGCCCCTCTGCTCTGAGCCAGCCTGGGAGAGCTGGGGGTGCTCACCTGGAGAGGAGAAGGGTCCAGGGAGAGCTCAGAGCCCCTGGCAGGGCCTGGAGGGGCTGCAGGAGCTGCAGAGGGACTGGGGACAGGATGGAGGGACAGGACCCAGGGAATGGCTCCCACTGCCAGAGGGCAGGGCTGGTGGGATCCTGGGCAGGAATTGTTCCTGGCAGGGTGGGCAGGGCTGGCACAGGGTGCCCAGAGCAGCTGTGGCTGCCCCTGGATCCCTGGCAGTGCCCAAGGCCAGGCTGGGCACTGGGGCTGGAGCAGTGGGAGGTGTCCCCATGGCAGGGGGGCACTGGGGGGGATTTGAGGTCCCTTCCCACCCAAACCATTCCCTGTCCCTCCAGCCCTTGTCCAAAGCCCCTCTCCAGCTCTCAGAGACTCCCTTCAGGACACTTCTGGTTTTCCAGCTCTCCCCACACTCATCCTGGGCTTTCTCTGTATTTCCCATTTCTCTGCCAATTCCCTGTGCAGCACATTCAGTTCCAGTTCTGGGGTGCTGGTGGCAGTGACTGGAGGTGGTGGTTGTTGTTCCCATTGTTCCTGGCTCCCCAGCACTGGGGTTTGTGTTCCCATTCCCTGTGGATTCCCAGGGGTTCTCACTCCTTCTCCTTTCCCTGCAGTGAGGGCCATGGGAAGCTGACAGTGTTCTCAGTCAAAGCCATGCTGGCCACCATGTGTGGGGGGAAGATCCTGGACAAGCTCAGATGTGAGTACTGAGGAGTCCCAGCCTTTGGGACTGTTTCCTTTGTTGTCTTCAGTTCTGTTTCGTTGTGCTGGTTCTGTGACCTTTGCACTGACCTGGAGCTGTGCTGTAAATCCGAGCAGGATTCCAGGGTCTCTAAGGTGGGACAGTCCCTCTGAGCCCACCCAGTCCAAGCTGTGCCCAGCCCCCACTTGGTCAGTGCCCCGTCCAGGCCTTCCTGGGACCCCTGCAGGGACGTGGTATCCATGTTCCAGCTCCTGGTTATCCCCAGCCCAGCTCTGAGGAGGCTTCCCAAGCTCATTTCTTTGGTTTGAGCTCTTGGGCACTGCTTTAAATGGAGAATTTGGCTGATTTCCAGTGGGAATGTCCCAGTTGTCACCATTCCCCTCTTTGGATGTTGGAGGCTCCTGTGAATCTTGTGCTTCCCCTGAGGCTCTCTGCACTTCTCAGTGTCATTCCAGCTTCTGAGGCAGAGTGCCAGGATGGTTTGGGTGGGAAGGGAGCTGCAATCCCACCCAGTGCCTCCCCTGCCATGGCAGAGCCACCTCCCACTGCCCCAGGCTGCTCCCAGCCCTGCCCCTGAGCCCTGCTGACTCCTGGGCTCAGCTCCTTCCCCTCTGAGCAGTCCTGACCCACAATCCAGACCCCAAGTCCTGCTGCATGAGGACATGGAGCAGGATTCCTCAGCTTGGAGCAAAAACTGGTGGTGAAAAGAGTGTTGTGTAAAGCCCTGAGCAAGGTGGGGAATGGCAAACAGCTGCTCCTTCCCCTTCCAGGACAGGAATGCCAGGGCAGCCATGAGCAGAGCCAGATGGAGAAGCAGAGCAGCCTCCTGATCCCTGATGTGCCCTGGGAGGATCCTCCTGATCCCTGATGTGCCCTGGGAGGATCCTGATCCCTGATGTGCTCTGGGATCCCCTGATCCCTGATGTGCCCTGGGATCCCCCTGATCCCTGATGTGCCCTGGGAGGATCCTGATCCCTGATGTGCCCTGGGGGGATCCCCCTGATCCCTGATGTGCCCTGGGATCCTCCTGATCCCTGATGTGCCCTGGGAGGATCCCCCTGATCCCTGATGTGCCCTGGGAGGATCCCCCTGATCCCTGATGTGCCCTGGGAGGATCCCCTGATCCCTGATGTGCCCTGGGGATCCTGATCCCTGATGTGCCCTGGGAGGATCCCCTGATCCCTGATGTGCCCTGGGGGGTCCCCCTGATCCCTGTTGTGCCCTGGGGGATCCCCCTGATCCCTGATGTGCTCTGGGGGGATCCTGATCCCTGATGTGCCCTGGGAGGATCCCCTGATCCCTGATGTGCCCTGGGAGGATCCCCCTGATCTCTGATGTGCCCTGGGAGGGATCCCCCTGATCCCTGATGTGCCCTGGGGGGATCCCCCTGATCCCTGATGTGCTCTGGGAGGATCCCCCTGATCCCTGATGTGCCCTGGGAGGATCCTGATCCCTGATGTGCCCTGGGAGGATCCCCCTGATCCCTGATGTGCCCTGGGGGATCCCCCTGATCCCTGATGTGCCCTGGGAGGATCCCCCTGATCCCTGATGTGCCCTGGGAGGATCCCCCTGATCTCTCCCTCATTTCCTCATTCTTGGTTTCTTCTGAGCTTTATTCTGTGCTGCTTCAGTTTCCCCCTTTCCTTCCCACATCTCCCTGGTTTCTGAGCCCTTCATCCCCAAAATCTCCTTGTCCAGCAGGCTCCCAGCCCAGGCTCCCTGCCCTGGGCAGGCTGGAGCTCTCTGGGACTGCTGGCAGTTGGATTGTTCATGTTTTCTCATCCCTTGGTCTGTGGAATGGGGGCAGTTCCATGTCCTGGCAGTGCCCCTGTGCCCATGGCACAGCTTCAGTGGGCCCTTCCCTGCCTCTGGAATTTCTGGGATGTGCAGGGCAGGGGTCCCAGGATCCCTGAGGCTGCAAAATCCTCCCAGCTGTGCCCAGCTTGTCCCCTGAGCTCTGGATGCCACACCCAGCCCTTCCTGGCACACTCCCGGGCCTGGGCAGGAGCTCCATGCAGGAGTTCCTCCTGTGTCCAGCCTGGGCTGTTCCCTCTCATCCTGGCACAGAGCTGCCCTTGGCAAGGATATCATTCCATCCTGCTTTTATCATTTCCAATCTCCTGCTGATTCCCCACGTGGAAGTTCCCCACCTGTTCAACAAACCCACTTTTTTCACTGCAGGACAAACCCTGGTGGGGTTTGGAGGGGTTTTCATTCACCCTTGCACAGCCTGGGCTGGTCCCTCTCGTTTTCAGTTGATTTCCATACTTGTAATTTCTCTCTCTTTAGCATCACCTGACCCAGCCCAGCTGAGCACACCCAGGAGGTTTCAGCCCATTTTAGACACAGTTGTGTCCCTGCCATGTCCTTCCCATCCCTCCTTGCCAGGTGCATTGCAGACCTTCAGCTCCTGTGCAGGGATCCTGCTCCACAATGGATTAGGATTCTGCAATTTTGGCTCTCTAATTTTAGTTGTTTTCATTTTGTGTGCATTTTTTCCCACATTTCCAGGTCAAGCCTAATTTTCCCACCTTACTTTTTTAAAATACAGAACCACACTGTATTTTTATTTTTTTTCTCCCCATTTTCCCTAATACATTTTATTTTATAACCTAATACATTTTGATTTGTAACATATATTTTATTTCTCATTATTCAAGAGACCTTCAGTTCCAGCTGCTCTGTTAATCAGTGATACAAACACCAGGTAGCTTTCTCCCTCTGAGCTAAGGCATTGCAGCCTTTTCCTGAGCTCATTCCTTCAGGAAATTGGGGTAATTTCTCCAGTTTACTGGAACATGCCTTTCTGGAAGTGTCTCTTTTTTCCTGAAGCTGGTTTTGATCACTGAAATGAAGGTTCTTTTCTGGCAGCATGAGCTTTTTGGTGTTGAATTACTGATGGTGCCTGATGTAACAGCAGAAGGGGTTCAGTGCTGCTGAGATCTGGGATCTGCCACATTTTGGGGAGTTCTAGGCTGTGCAACTCCCTTCAGAGAGTGCCTGACCCTGAGGGACACAGGGCACTCTCAGGGCTGCTGGAGTGATCCCTTCAGGGAGGTTTTGGATGCCAGGACAGCTCTGTTTCCTGGGACACCCATCTCTGCATCCCTGGCCCTGGGATTTGCCTTTGCTGGGACACCTGAGCTGTGGGATGGGGGGATCAGGGGGCTCAGAGAGGAGCAGGGACAGGAGGGGGCACCCTGCAGCCCCTCCCTCCTCTCTTGTCCTTCCAAACATCAGGGAGCATCTGCTCAGCCCCTTTTGCTTTCAGGAACACATTTGTGCCCACAGAGCTGAGCAAAAAGTGTGGACTCCTCTCATCACAAACATTCTCAGAATGCCAGAGTGGTTTGGGCTGGAAGGGACCTTAAAAATCATCCAGTGCCACCCCTGCCATGGCAGGGACACCTCCCAGTGTCCCCAGTGTCCAGCCTGGCCCTGGGCACTGCCAGGGATCCTCTGGGCACCCTGTGCCAGCCCTGCCCACCCTGCCAGGGAACAATCCCTGCCCAGGATCCCATTCCCCTGTGCAGTACCTGGGGATGAGGTCACTGCCCTCGGTTCCAACAGCTCCTGGAGAGGCTGGGAAGGGGCTGGAGCCCCAGCAGAGGCTGAGGGAGCTGGAAAGGGGCTCAGCCTGGAGAAAAGGAGCCTCAGGGGCACCTTGTGGCTCTGCACAACTCCCTGCCAGGAGGGGACAGCCAGGGGGGCTCGGGCTCTGCTCCAGGGAACAGGGACAGGACAAGGGGGACATGGGCTCAGGCTGGGCCAGGGCAGGCTCAGGTTGGACAGCAGCAGCAATTTCTCCATGGAAAGGGTGCTCAGGCCTTGGCAGGGGCTGCCCTGGGAGCTTTGCAGTGCCCATCCCTGGGGGTGGATGTGGCACTCAGGGCTCTGGGCTGGGGACAGGGAGGGTCAGGCACAGGATGGATTTGATGGGCTGGGAGGGATTTTCCAACCCCAGTGATCCTGGAATTCTGTGTCCCTGCCATCCCCATGCCCTCAGTGTGCACATTTCCCCAGAGCTCTGCCAGAACTGATTTTCATTCTGGGAGCCTCTCTGTGGGGTTTCTGTAGGTTCAGGGTGTGTTCATTGGAATTCTCCTCCTGCTCAGGAGCCTAAGAAAGGAGAATCAGGAATTCCTGCTCCATGCTGGGAACTCCTGCCCTGCTCCATGCTGGGAACTCCTGCCCTGCTCCATGCTGGGAACTCCTGCCCTGCTCCATGCTGGGAACTCCTGCCCTGCTCCATGCTGGGAACTCCTGCCCTGCTCCATGCTGGGAACTCCTGCCCTGCTCCATGCTGGGAATTCCTGCCCTGCTCCATGCTGGGAATTCCTGCCCTGCTCCATGCTGGGAATTCCTGCCCTGCTCCATCCTGTGAACTCCTGCCCTGCTCCATCCTGTGAACTCCTGCCCTGCTCCATGCTGGGAACTCCTGCCCTGCTCCATGCTGGGAACTCCTGCCCTGCTCCATGCTGGGAACTCCTGCCCTGCTCCACGCTGGGAACTCCTGCCCTGCTCCACGCTGGGAACTCCTGCCCTGCTCCACGCTGGGAACTCCTGCCCTGCTCCACGCTGGGAACTCCTGCCCTGCTCCGTGCTGGGAACTCCTGCCCTGCTCCATCCTGTGAATTCCTGCCCTGCTCCATCCTGTGAACTCCTGCCCTGCTCCACGCTGGGAACTCCTGCCCTGCTCCACGCTGGGAACTCCTGCCCTGCTCCACGCTGGGAACTCCTGCCCTGCTCCACGCTGGGAACTCCTGCCCTGCTCCATGCTGGGAACTCCTGCCCTGCTCCGTGCTGGGAATTCCTGCCCTGCTCCATGCTGGGAACTCCTGCCCTGCTCCATGCTGGGAACTCCTGCCCTGCTCCATGCTGGGAATTCCTGCCCTGCTCCATGCTGGGAATTCCTGCCCTGCTCCATGCTGGGAACTCCTGCCCTGCTCCATGCTGGGAACTCCTGCCCTGCTCCATGCTGGGAACTCCTGCCCTGCTCCATGCTGGGAATTCCTGCCCTGCTCCATGCTGGGAATTCCTGCAGCCATCAGGAGCAAAGCAGAGATCCCTGGGGGCGCAGGGAGGGGCAGTGCCCCACAGCAATCCCATATTTACTGGGGGGTTTTATTGTATTTTCTTACAGATATTTTCTCTCAGATCTCAGATTCCAACGGGCTGATGATTTTCCCCAAGTTTGACCAGTTCTTGCGGGAGGTGCTGAAGCTGCCCACGGCCGTGTTCGAGGGGCCCTCCTTCGGCTACACGGAGCAGGCGCCGCGCTCCTGCTTCCCCCAGCAGGTACGGGGGGCATTTGGGGTGTGGGATTGGGGGTTTGGGGTTTGGGATTTGGGGTGTGTGTTTGGGGTTTGGGCCCCTCCTTCGGCTACACGGAGCAGGCGCCGTGCTCCTGCTTCCCCCAGCAGGTATGGGGGGGATTTGGGATTGGGGTTTTGGGTTTTGGGGTCTGGGGTGTGTGTTTAGGGTTTGGGGTTTGGGGTGTGGGGTGTGGGATTGGGGTTTGGGCCCCTCCTTCGGCTACACGGAGCAGGCGCCGCGCTCCTGCTTCCCCCAGCAGGTACGGGGGAGTGGGATTGGGGATTTGGCATTTGGGGTTTGGGATGTGGGGATTTGGGGTGTGGGGTGTGGGATTGAGGATTTGGGATTTGTGGTGTGGGGTTTGGGATTTGGGATTGAGGATTTGGGATTGGGGTTTGTGGTTTGGGATTTGGGGTGTGGGATTGGGGTTTGGGCCCCTCCTTCGGCTACCTGCAGACAGGCTTGCCAGCTCCTGCTTCCCCCAGCAGGTATGGGGGGTTTTGGGTTTGGGTTTTGGGTTTGGGATTGGGGTTTGGGAATTGAGATTTGGGATTCAGGATTTAGGATTTAGAATTCAGTGTTTGGGATTCAGGATTTAGGATTCAGGATTTAAGATTTGGGATTCAGGGTTCGGGGTTTGGGATATGGGATTTAGGATTCAGTGTTTGGAATTTGGGAATTGGGATTTGAGGTTTGGGATTCAGGGTTTGAGATTCGGGATTTAGGATTTGAGATTTGGGGTGTGGGGTTTGGGATTCAGGATTTGGGGTTTGGGAGTTGGGATTCAGGGATTTGGAGTTTGGGATTTGGAGTTTGGGATTTGAGGCGTTTGGGGTTTGGGATTCAGGATTTGGGGTTTGGGATTCAGGATTTGGGGTTTGGGATTCAGGATTTGGGGTTTGGGATTCGGGATTCGGGGTTTGGGATTTGGGATTCGGGGTTTGGGATTTGGGATTCGGGATCAGGATTTGGGATTCCCAGGGCAGTGGGGCTGTGGGGCACTGGGGTGCCCTGCACAGCCCAAGCAATTGAAACAGCCCAAAATCAGCAATTAAAGGATTTTCTGTCCTTTCACCCTTGAAGGGCTGCCCCTATTCCCCTTCAGAGCAGCAGCAATGACTCATTTCTTTTCCAGAACATAAAACATGCCATTTTCACTATTTCCCTCGATTTCACAAAGCTTTTTCACTGGGTTAGGACAATTAGTTTCAACAAGTCACTTCCAGGATCTGTTCAAAATAAACACTTCTGTGCACCAGTTTATTTTTAATTCCACTGCAGTTGTATTTTAATTGTTCCAATGATTGGTTTCTCATGTGAGGTAATGTAAATAATATAACTAATCCTTAAATCAACTGTAAACATGAACTTGATTGATCTAAGGCCTAAAATTAAATGTTTAGACTCTGGGCATGATGATGCTCCAGAAGAAACATTTCTGCAGCATTTGATGTAAAATTTATAGTGACAAAATATAAGTTAATTAGCAATTAGCATATTTGGAATATGACACAGTAGGAAGCAGCCTTTGATTTCAGAATCAATGAGGCTCCAGATTTACATTTGATCCTGGGCAGGAATTGTTCCTGGCAGGGTGGGCAGGGCTGGCACAGGGTGCCCAGAGGATCCCTGGCAGTGCCCAAGGCCAGGCTGGACACTGGGGACACTGGGAGGTGTCCCTGCCATGGCACTGGGTGGGTTTTGGGGTCCCTCCCCACCCAAACCATTCCCTGATTCCATGGCTGTGACAGTGCAGGAAATATTCCTGGCAGGCACAAGTTGTGTCCCAGAGAAGTTCCAAGGCTGGAGAAGCCCTTGCAGTATTGTCCTGGTTTGAAAGGCAGGTGTTGGATAAGGAAGGCCAGAGCCTCTCTTGAAATGGAGAATGTAACCCTCCTCCCTCCAAATGATTATCATTTTGAAATTAAGGTGCTCCCAGGCGAAGATATGGGAATAGGAATAACAGCTCTTTACTAGGAAAATTAAAATAGAAATAAAGAAATACAAAACAACAAACCCTGCCAGAGTCAGAATCCAAGCTGACACCCGTCGGTCAGTCAGGGTGTTGGCAGCAGTCCCATTCCATGGTGGCTGCATCCTCCTGCAGGGGCAGATGTGGTTCAGCTGGAGCAGTGCTCCTGGAGAAGGTGCAGTTTCCTCTGAAGCTCCAGGGATGATGTGGAAGGGTCTGGTTTTCCTCTGGAATCCAGTGGAAACGGCTGCTCTGGTGTTCCAAATCTCAGTTTTTATCTGGGTAGGAAAGGCTTGGCTCCTGCCCTGGCTGGAGCATCTCCCAGTGGGATGATGGAATTTTATCAGCCATGCACTGGGACTCACTGGCCATGAACAGGAGATATCTCAGGAGGGAGGATGGGCTGTGGGAAGATAAAGATGATTGCCCAGCTGGTTTAAAGATGGCCCATTAGCAGATAGTATATGTCAGGAGATCAGGGTCACTGCCCCAGCTGGATTTTTAACACCTGGCCCATGAACAGGAGATATCTCCTGGAGGGAGGATGGGCTGTGGGAAGATAAAGATCCCTGTCCCAGCTGGTGTAACAGATAAGCACACAGCCCTGGTCACATGCTGCACTAACCCAGGACAAGGATGAAGTGATGTTGTTTCTCTGAGGCAGCACTGCCTGTGCTCTCCCTGCAGAAGAAGGTGATGCTGAACATGTTCCTGGACACGCTGATGGCTGATCCTCCTCCCCAGTGCCTTGTGTGGCTGCCCCTCATGCACAGACTGGCCCACGTTGAAAATGGTAAATGCAGGATTCTCCTGTGGGAGCAGTGGCAATGCTCTGTCCTTGCTGGTGTAACCAGCCCCTGGTGCTGCATCACTCCTGTCCCAGAGCCTGCCAGGGGGGCTCAGGGTGTCCTGGGAGGGTGGGTGGGGGCTGGCTGTGTGTGACCAGTGCAAACCCCGTGGATTTTAGCGTTACAGCATTTAGTGGCAGAAAAACCACATTGTCTGAATGTTCCTGAGCCTGAGGGAGCTGGGAAGGGGCTGGAGCCCCAGCAGAGGCTGAGGGAGCTGGGAAGGGGCTGGAGCCCCAGCAGAGGCTGAGGGAGCTGGAAAGGGGCTCAGCCTGGAGAAAAGGAGCCTCAGGTGGGGACCTTGTGGCTCTGCACAACTCCCTGCCAGGAGGGGACAGCCAGGGGGGCTCGGGCTCTGCTGCCAGGGAACAGGGACAGGACAGGGGAAATGGGCTCAGGCTGGGCCAGGGCAGGCTCAGGTTGGACAGCAGCAGCAATTTCTCCATGGAAAGGGTGCTCAGGCCTTGGCAGGGGCTGCCCTGGGAGCTTTGGAGTGCCCATCCCTGGGGGTGGCACCTGCATGTGGCACTCAGGGCTGGGGACAAGGTGGGGACTGGACACAGCCTCAATGATCCTGGGATTTTAAAATTTATTTTGCTGGTGGCCATTTCCTGGTGTCAAGTCCTATGGGAAATCGTGCCCAGAAGGTGAGGAGGTTCCTCTGGTTAAAATGTTGGGTGAACTCCAGGGAAAAAAGATCCTGCTTTGATCCTGGCATTCCCTGGCAGCAGCCAGGAGCAGGAGGGGACCAGGCTGGCTGCTCCCCTTCCCTGGGGTCTTTCCCATCCAAAGCTAAACTTTGGCCCTTGCAGAAAATTGAAAACTAACCAAAAAAACCCCACCACAAACAAATCTAAATAAACAAACCCCACAAAAATCTAAATAAACAAACCTCAGGAAAACAAGAACAGAAAATAAAAACCACAAACAAAAAACCAAGAAACTAACCAAAAAAACCGAAACAGATAAAAAGAAAAAACAAAAAAAATCCCTCTGCAGGTAACCAAAACAGCTCTTTTGTTCCCATCTTGCTGCTCCCTGATCTAATAATCCCTGGTCCTGCTTGTTCCAATCTCGTCCTTATCCATCATTTGGGGCTGTGCTGTCCCTGTTGTGCCTCGTGGTGTCTGTTATCAGAACCTTGTTCTTGCTCCAGGGTGGCACATCAGGCTGCCAGGGGCTGCTTTCTGTGCTCTTCTGCTGCCCTTTATCAGCAGCAATCTCTGCACAGAGCCAGGGAGGAGAGGGGACAGTTCTGGGAAGTGGGGGAGGACATGGAGCCAGCCTGGGAGAGCTGGGGGTGCTCAGTGGAGAGGAGAAGGGTCCAGGGAGAGCTCAGAGCTCCTGGCAGGGCCTGGAGGGGCTGCAGGAGCTGCAGAGAGACTGGGGACAGGATGGAGGGACAGGGCCCAGGGAATGGCAGGGATGGGTGGGATCCTGGGCAGGAATTGTTCCCTGGCAGGGTGGGCAGGCCCTGGTTCTGCTTTGTCCCTGACATTTCAGGATTTGCCATGGGGAGGTCTCATCTGCCTCCCCTCATGCTCACATTCCTCTTTGGGTTCTCCCAAAGGCTTCAGTGGAGCAGGG
This sequence comes from Luscinia megarhynchos, assembly GCA_034336665.1. Taxonomy (NCBI): domain Eukaryota; kingdom Metazoa; phylum Chordata; class Aves; order Passeriformes; family Muscicapidae; genus Luscinia; species Luscinia megarhynchos. Next base: position 531,174 of record CM067565.1, on the reverse strand, counting down.
CTGTCCATCCATGGGTAGAAGAGGGATGGAGCATTTATTGAGGTTTGTTTTAGCCCACCCTGCAGTCAGAGCAGCCTGAGTTCTCTGCATTCAGAGGGACACTGGGAATTCCTCACTGGCAGCTGGGGAGGTGCAGGAGGGAGGAGTGGAGGGGGGTTTGGACCAGGAATTGGCCATTTTGAAGAGGTGACTCTGGGCCCAGGGCTCTCCTGAGGCAGAATCCAGCTTTGCTGCTGCCCTGGGGAGCTCTGAGTGTGGCACATATCTGAGGAAGGAATGGTGAGAACATGTTAGGTGGAATTGTGTTAGCAGCAGCTTCATCTGAGGGTTCATGGAACCAAACTTCCCTGCTCTGCCTCAAAATCCCAAATAATGAATGTTGGCGTGGTCTGGAAGCTCCAATGAAATGGGGTGCTCCATTTGGGATGTTTCCAGAAATTCACTGTTTAAAATTTGATTTTTTTTACAAGTCTTCCACCCCGTGGAGTGCTCGTACTGCCACTGTGAGAGCATGATGGGCTTCAGGTACCGCTGCCAGCAGTGCCACAACTACCAGCTGTGCCAGAGCTGCTTCTGGAGGGGCCATGCCAGTGGCACCCACAGCAACCAGCACCAGATGAAGGAGCACTCCTCCTGGGTAAGGGGAATTGCTGGGCAGGGCATTGCTCATGGGCAAGGGGAACTCCTCCTGGGTCAGGGAATTCCTCCTGGGTCAGGGAATTCCTCCTGGGTAAGGGGAACTGCTGGGTCAGGGGCATTCCTCCTGGGTACGGGGAGCTGCTGGGCAGGGCATTGCTCATGGGCAAGGGGAATTCCTCCTGGGTCAGGGAATTCCTCCTGGGTAAGGGGAACTGCTGGGCAGGGCATTGTTCATGGGCAAGGGGAACTGCTGGGTCAGGGGCATTCCTCCTGGGTAAGGGGAACTGCTGGGTTAGGGCACTGCTCCTGGGTCAGGGCATTCCTCATGGTAAGAGCATCCTGCTGGGTCAGGGGCATTCCTCCTGGGTAAGGACTTCCTGCTGGGCAGGGCATTCCTCATGGGTCAGGGGAACTGCTCCTGGGTCAGGGCATTCCTCATGGCAGGAACATTCCTCATGGGTCAGGGCATTCCTCCTGGGTAAGGGGAACTGCTGGGTCAGGGGCATTCCTCCTGGGGAAGGGCATCCTGCTGGGCAGGGCACTGCTCATGGGTCAGGGCATTCCTCATGGATAAGGGCATTCCTCCTGGGTAAGGGCATCCTGCTGGGTCAGGGCACTGCTCCTGGGTCAGGGCATTCCTCATTGGTAGGGAATTCCTCCTGGGCAGGGGCATTCCTCATGGATAAGGGCACTGCTCCTGGGCAGGGGAACTGCTCCTGGATCAGGGCACTGCTCCTGGCAAGAACATTCCTGCTGGGTCAGGGAATTCCTCCTGGGTAAGGGCTTCAGATGAAGGAGCACTCCTCCTGGCTAAGGGCTTCCTCCCGGGCAGGAACATTGCTGCAGGGGAATTGCTCCAGGGTAAGGATGTTCCTCCTGGGCAGGGGCACTGCTGCTGAGGAAGGGCATTCCTCCTGGCAGGAACATTCCTCATGGATCAGGGAATTGCTCCTGGGTCAGGGCATTGCTCCTGGGAAAGGATGTTCCTCCTGGCAGGAGCATTCCCCCTGGGTAGGGATGTTCCTCCTGGGTCCACAGCATTTCTGCTGGCAGGAATATTCCCCCTGGGTAAAGGCATTTCTCCTGGGTAGAAACATTCCTCCTAGGTCAGGGCATTGCTCCTGGGTCAGGGTGTTCCTGCTGGGTAAGGATGTTCCTCTTGGGCAGGGGAACTGCTCCTGGGTCAGGGAATTCCTCCTGGCAGGAACATTCCTCATGGATAAGGACATTCCTCCTGGGCAAGGATGTTCCTCCTGGGCAGGGGTGTTCCTCCTGGGTCCAGGGCATTCCTCCAGGCAGGAACATTAGTTATGGATAAAGACATTCCTCCTGGGCAAGGATGTTCCCTCTGGGCAACGATGTGAGCAGCCTCTCTGGGCTGATTCCCTCAGGGGTGTTCAGGGTCTGGAGCAGAGCTGCTCTGTGGAGATTTTCCAGTTCTGCAAACACTAAAGGGTGGAAACAGGGGAGTTGGACTGGGTTTATTGTTTATTCCTGGCTGGGATAAACCTGGGAGAGCTGAGGATGGAGGAATCCAGCTGGGAACAGCAGCAGGGCTCAGGGCTGCCTCAGTCTGCCCAGCACCTTCAGGGATGCTCTGGGATCCAGGGCAGCACCCTGGGGAGCTGCTGGGCACCCCAGGGCTGGGATGGGAAATGCTGGGCAGGAGCTGTGCAGAGGCACCAGCACAGGATGGATCAGGGCTGGGGTGGGAAATGCTGGGCAGGAGCTGTGCAGAGGCACCAGCACAGGATGGATCCAGGGCTGGGGTGGGAAATGCTGGGCAGGAGCTGTGCAGAGGCACCAGCACAGGAGGGATCAGGGCTGGGGTGGGAAATGCTGGGCAGGAGCTGTGCAGAGGCACCAGCACAGGATGAGGATCCAGGGCTGGGGTGGGAAATGCTGGGCAGGAGCTGTGCAGAGGCACCAGCACAGGATGGATCCAGGGCTGGGGTGGGAAATGCTGGGCAGGAGCTGTGCAGAGGCACCAGCACAGGATGGATCCAGGCTGGGATGGGAAATGCTGGGCAGGAGCTGTGCAGAGGGAGCAGCACAGGATGGATCCAGGCTGGGGTGGGAAATGCTGGGCAGGAGCTGTGCAGAGGCACCAGCACAGGATGGATCCAGGGCTGGGGTGGGAAATGCTGGGCAGGAGCTGTGCAGAGGCACCAGCACAGGATGGATCAGGGCTGGGGTGGGAAATGCTGGGCAGGAGCTGTGCAGAGAGCACCAGCACAGGATGGATCCAGGGCTGGGATGGGAAATGCTGGGCAGGAGCTGTGCAGAGGGAGCACCAGCACAGGATGGATCCAGGCTGGGGTGGGAAATGCTGGGCAGGAGCTGTGCAGAGGGAGCAGCACAGGATGGATCCAGGGCTGGGATTGGGAAATGCTGGGCAGGAGCTGTGCAGAGGCACCAGCACAGGATGGATCCAGGGCTGGGGTGGGAAATGCTGGGCAGGAGCTGTGCAGAGGGAGCAGCACAGGATGGATCCAGGGCTGGGGTGGGAAATGCTGGGCAGGAGCTGTGCAGAGGCACCAGCACAGGATGGATCAGGGCTGGGGTGGGAAATGCTGGGCAGGAGCTGTGCAGAGGAGCACCAGCACAGGATGGGATCAGGGCTGGGATGGGAAATGCTGGGCAGGAGCTGTGCAGAGGCACCAGCACAGGATGGATCCAGGGCTGGGGTGGGAAATGCTGGGCAGGAGCTGTGCAGAGGCACCAGCACAGGATGGATCCAGGGCTGGGATGGGAAATGCTGGGCAGGAGCTGTGCAGAGGCACCAGCACAGGATGGATCCAGGGCTGGGGTGGGAAATGCTGGGCAGGAGCTGTGCAGAGGAGCACCAGCACAGGATGGATCAGGGCTGGGGTGGGAAATGCTGGGCAGGAGCTGTGCAGAGGGAGCACCAGCACAGGATGGATCCAGGGCTGGGGTGGGAAATGCTGGGCAGGAGCTGTGCAGAGGAGCACCAGCACAGGATGGATCAGGGCTGGGGTGGGAAATGCTGGGCAGGAGCTGTGCAGAGGCACCAGCACAGGATGGATCCAGGGCTGGGGTTAGCAAAGCTGAGTTCCAGGTCCAGCCATGGGTCTCCACACCCCCCTGGAATGTTCCAGGCTGGGGCAGGGAGCCCTGGCACAGCTGCCCAGGGGGGTTTGGAGTCCCTGGAGTGTCCAGGGAGCTCCTGGAGTGTCACTCAGTGCTCTGGGGGACAGAGGGGATCAGTTCTGGATGGTCCTGGAGGGTTTTTCCAGCCTCAGGGATCCTGGAATTCCACATCACTGCTGATTTTTGTAATGCCTGCTCTTCCCAGAAAGCCAAACAGTGACCATGAGTCCTGTGCTTGGTCAGGACCTTTATCCAAAATCTTCAAGGACATTACTGTGACAATCCTGCATTTTTCTCTTATTCTCCTGCCAGTTGGAAATACATGCCTGGAAAATTCTGAATTAAGAAGCTTTACAGGAATGATCTGAGCAGTTTGATGGCAGGATGATAATCACAGCTCAAGGAATAATAGACCATTTTATGGAGAAAAACCTGTTTTATGGCAAAAGATTAAGCCAAACCTTTCACTTACTCAAAGAGAAGTTCAGATGATGATAGGATTATAATTAATGGTTTTCTTCATAAGGAAGAATAATGTTTAATTTAGAAAATTGGGCTGAATACAGGCAGGAGTTGGGAGGCAAAGGAAAATTCTCTTCCCTTTTTATAACTCTGTGGGTAATAAATAATAAATAAATAATAAATTCTGGAATGTTTGATCCCAGCTACCAGTAGGTTATTATTCCCTTAAATGCCTATTAATCCAGGCTGGGATTTTTAATACAAGGAGAGGTCTAAATGATGGAAACATAGAATGATTTGGGTGGGAAGGGACATTAAAGCTCATCCAGTTCCATCCTTTCAGTCTTTTTTTTTTTAACTTCCCCAAATTTTTCATGGTAATTTTATGAAAATTGAAATTGTGTCCTAATTTTAAAAGAAATGTTTTTATTTTGTGTTTGGCTGTGTTGGTGGTTCAGGAGCCCCTGGTGAGTTCACTCTGGTGAAACCCAGGGGCAGCAGGGAGGGAGCTGCTGCTCTCCTGCAGTGAAAGCAGAAATTTTCCTGGCTTTTCATCTAATTCAGGCTTCCCTGGTGTATTTGCAAAGTTCTGGAGCCCTACGACCCAGAATGAACTTAGTAATAAATATCTCCATAGTTGTGATAAATATGACCAATATACTTATTAATACCATTACTGTTTGTATAAATATTAATATATAATTATTTACATACTTGTAGCTTCCTTTTCCTGAAATTCTGAGGTCCTTTGATAATTTTTGATACACATAATATTGAGATTTTTTTATATCTATATATTTAACATAGTGATGAAGTATATTGAAATCTGTAACCATAGTGATTTTATGTGGATAAACACTAAATGATTTCCCATTTCCTGCCTGCTAAACCCTAAATGATTTCCCATTTTCTGTCTCCTAAATCCTGAATGATTTCCCCTTTAGTGCCCCCACAGGCTTTAGGGGCTCTGGAGCTGTTTGTGCCCAGCCCCAGGAGCTGCTGGTCCCACATGGGATCCTGAGTGATCTGGGAATGGAAATGGGATTAAGATTAAGAGTGGGATTATGATTGGGATTAGGATTGGGATTTGGATTTGGATTAGGATTAGGATTGGGATTAGGATTAAGATTGAGATTAGAATTGGGATTGGGATTAGGATTATGATTAGGATTGGGATTAGGATTGAGATTAGGATTGGGATTGGGATTAGGAATGAGATTAGGATTAGGTTATTATTAGGATTTTTATTAATATTGGGATTAGGATTAAGATTAGGGTTAGGATTTGGATTTGGAGTGGGAATGGGATTGGGAATGGAATTGGGATTGAGAATGGGGTTGGGATTTTGAATGGGATTGGGAATGGGAATGAGGTTTGGATTGGGAATGGGATTGTATTGGGATTGAGAAGGGATTAGGATAGGGATTGGGAATGGGATTGGGATTGAGATTGAGATGGGATTGGGAATGAGATTTGGATTGGGATTTTGATTGAGATTGGGATTGGGAATGGTATTGGAATTAGGAGTGGGATTGGGAAATGAGATTGAGAATGGGATTGGGATTGGGAATGCCCTGTGAGCCCACCCAGCCCAGCCACCCCCAGCACTGCCCAGGCCACCACTGTCCCCTGTCCCCAAGTGCCACATGCACAGGGCTTTGCAATCCCTCCAGGGCTGGAGAGCCCCTTCCAGGCAGGAATTGTTCCCAGTACCAACCTGGCCTGGTGCAGCTCTGCCCTCAGCACTGCAGGGGCCACAGGGAGCCAGGAGTGTCCCCAGGGAACAATTCCTGCCCAGCATCCCACCCAGCCCTGCCCTCCCTCAAATCTGTGGCAGAGAAATGACCAAATTCAGAGAGAAATAATTTTTCAGCATGTGAAGAATTAATTTAGGAAAACTGGGGTTTTAAGTTTGGAGTAATCACATCTGTGTGCATAATTTAAATTCTCAGTGGGGTCAGTAAGTGATATAAAGTCAAATTGTGATTTTCACAGCATTTCAAAGTAATTAAAGGGGCAGGGTTGTTATGAGATGAGCTCTAAGGTCCCTGACAATACAAACCATTGCAGGATTTGATATTTGTTATTGGGAGGAGCAGAGCCCATTCCCTGGGATGCAGAGGCTCTTGGATGAGCTGCTTTGCTCTCCAGGCCCTTCACACAGTCCTGCTGCTTCCCAGGATGGAGCTGGCAGCTGATAAATGAAAATTCCGGAGCCTGACAGGAATTAGGCTGCACCTCCAGGGCAGGGCAGGTTGGACATTGAGGAATTGATTCCATAGTAAATGGTGCTAATTGTCAGTAATTAGGTAGCGGTGGTGTGTGCTGCAGCTGTGGCTGTAACTCCTGCCCAGGCTCCTGCTTGAACCAAGGTCAATCTGGATTTTAATTTGCATGTCCCTTGAGAACTGGTCCCAGCTCCACTTTGGGGTGTTTTACAGGAGCAGTAAGGAATTTCCCCAGGAGTAATTAGCCAGGGGTTGCCCTTTGCTGGGGTGTCAGGGAGGGAGAGCAGCCAAAGGAGCTGCCAGGTTATGTCTGAGCTCCCACAGCCGTGGAATTATGGAATTATTTGGGGTTCCCATGTCACTGCTGGGAGCTCAGGGAGTGCAATACCACTTTCAGACTGAATTTTGTGAGTCAATATGGGGTTTAACCCCATGTTATGGTCATGGCTTGGGGCAGGAGATAAAGTCATCCCTGCCTGTGCCAGCACTGTGCCCCACCTTGGCTTTGCCTGTAAAGAGCAGAAATTTGGGAAGTGGCTGCTCCTCCCCTCAGAATGCCCCCTCTGTGTTCAGAGAGTGAGTGCAGCAATCCCTTAATGGGATGGGATTAATTCCTGAGAGAACCCCCAGGTAATTGGTTTACTCCTAATCTTACATAATTTTGTTAAACTTTGAATTGTCAGTATCAGAGCACTTAAAGCCTTCCAGAATTTGTGTCCCAGTGCAGAGTCTGCACAGATTTCCCTAGGAATTCTGTAACAAACCTGGCTAATTCTGCATGTGCTGCCCTTTCCCACCCCTCTGCTGTTTCTCACCTGGCTGTGGCTGCACCCTGCCCTTCCCAAGCCTCACCTGGGAGAGGAATGAGGGATTTCACTTTACAAACCGGCACTGAGAGATAAAGGAAACAATGGGATGGATTCCACTGATTGATGAATGGGAAAAAGATATTTGCCTTTACAAACAAACTGTGGGTTTGCTGATAAATGAAATTGGATATTGAAAGATGAACGGAGCAATGGGGAAAAACTATGAATTCTGTAAGAATTAAAAATTAAAAGGGAGGGTTGTACATTAGAGGGGAATCTCAGGTGTCAGGTGTTTGGGAAGTCTGTTCCTCTCAAGTACCTCAGACAATGGGGAGAGAGAGGGGAAATTGGGATAAAAGGAGGTGAGTCCTCCAACAATCGGAGAGATTGTCCCATGGCCTCTCCCTTTACTGGGACAAAGCAGAAAGGACTCCTCTGTGCCGTTTAGGCCACAAAGCCCTGGAGTTGTGGGCTCCCTGTGCTGACTGCTGGCTGCTGTGCTTGTTGCCCTCCCCAGAAATCCCCAGCCAAGAAGCTGAGCCAGGCCATCAGCAGGTCCCTGGGCTGCGTGCCCAGCCGGGAGCCGCCGCGGCCGCTGTTCCCCGAGCTGCCCGAGAGGCCCCTGCAGCTGGCCCAGCTCCTGTGAGTACCTGAGCCCACCTGGTGTGAGTGCCTGAGCCCTGGGGGTGAGCTCTGTGTGTGTGTTACCTGCAGCTGGCCCAGCTCCTGTGAGTGCCTGAGCCCCCTGAGAGAGTGCCTGAGCCCCCTGTGAGAGTGCCTGAGCCCCCTGAGAGAGTGCCTGAGCCCTGGGGGTGAGCTCTGTGTGTGTTACCTGCAGCTCTGTGTGTGTGTTACCTGCAGCTGGCCCAGCTCCTGTGAGTACCTGAGTCCCTCTGTGTGAGTGCCTGAGCTCTAGGGGTGAGCTCTGTGTGTGTGTCACCTGCAGCTCTGTGTGTGTGTCACCTGCAGCTGGCCCAGCTCCTGTGAGAGTACCTGAGCCCCCTGAGAGAGTGCCTGAGCCCTGGGGGTTAGCTCTGTGTGTGCCACCTGCAGCTGTGGCTGTGTGAGTACCTGAGCAGGTCTCTGGGGGGTGAGCTCTGTGTGTGTCACCCTCAGCTCTGTGTGTGTCACCCTCAGCTCTGGCTGTGTGAGGAGCAGCTGCAGGTGCTGGCTCTGGCACCTCTCACTCACCCCTGGGCTGCATCAGGCTCTGCTTTCTCATTTATTGTGAATTAAGTTGTGTGGACAGAACCAGAATGTCATGATAATGATTGTTGTGGTAATGTAAGTTCAATGGTGTAAGCAGGCACAGGAATGTGTCAGGCACATGGCAGGGCTCAGCTCCTGGTGCTGCCTGGGGCCTTCCCACCCATGTCCTCTCTCCATGGCACTGTTTTCATATTAGATTTTCATTATTTCCATGGCATTGTTGTCACCCTGCTGTGGTGACCTCACTGTGGCACAGCTGGGATGGAAAACCACTGCACTGGTGCTGGTCTGAGCAGCCTGGGGTCACTCTGCTTCCCCACTTTGTCAGTTTTCACCTCAAATTAAAAACAATGAGAGAAAAAGACCCAAACAAACTGCAGTCAGTGTCCAGATAAATTTAGTGTCCTCAGAGGCTGGGGGAAAACTCTCCACACCTGTAGGAGGGAGTGAGGAGGGGCAGCCCTGGGATGTGATCCCCGGGATTGGAGCAGCCCCACTGCCCTGACTGTGGGGCCATTTGCAGGCTGAGAGCAGGGGAGCTGAGCTGCTGCTCCCCTGGTTGTATCTGTCACCCTGAGCACCACACTGCCTGGGAGGGGTTTCTCTGTCCCAGTGCTGGAGGTGGCTGTCCCTCCTGTCCCCTGTCCCCTCCCAGCCAGGCTGTGCTGCTCTCCTGGTGTGAAGGACAGGTGCTGCCAATAGAGGCAGGAGCCTCTCTTTGAAATGGACAATGTAAACCCCCTCCCTCCAAATTATTATTATAATTTTGAAATTAAGGAGTTCTCAGGCAAAGATATGGGAATTAGGAATAACAGGTCTTTGCTAGGAAAATTAAAATAGCAATGCAGTATTACACAGAACAATCCCAAACCCTGCCAGAGTCAGAATCCAAGCTGACACCCGTCAGGCAGTCAGGGTGTTGGCAGCAGTCCCATTCCATGGTGGCTGCATCCTCCTGCAGGGGCAGATGTGGTTCAGCTGGAGCAGTGCTCCTGGAGAAGGTGCAGTTTCCTCTGAAGCTCCAGGGATGATGTGGAAAGGTCTGGCTTTCCTCTGGAATGCAGTGGAAAAGGCTGCTCTGGTGTTCCAAATCTCAGTTTTGATCTGGGTAGTAAAGGCTTGGCTCCTGCCCTGGCTGGAGCATCTCCCAGTGGGATGATGGAATTTTATCAGCCATGCCCTGGGACTCAATGGCCATGAACAGGAGATATCTCCTGGAGGGAGGATGGGCTGTGGGAAAGATAAAGATGATTGCCCAGCTGGTTTAAAGATGGCTCATGAGCAGATAATGTGTGCCAGGAGATCAGGGGCACTGCCCCAATGGTTTAACAGATGGGACAGAATCCACATTTCTGGAATACACAGAATCCACATTTCTGTATGCACAGAATTCACATTTCTGGGTACACAGAATCCACATTTCTGGAATACACAGAATCCACATTTCTGGATGCACAGAATTCACATTTCTGGGTACACAGAATCCACATTTCTGGAATACACAGAATCCACATTTCTGGATGCACAGAATCCACATTTCTGGAATACACAGAATCCACATTTCTGAAATGCACAGAATTCACATTTCTGGGTACACAGAATCCACATTTCTGGAATACATATAATCCACATTTCTGGAATACATACAATCCACATTTCTGGAATACACAGAATCCACATTTCTGGAATGCACAGACTCCACATTTCTGGAATACATATAATCCACATTTTTGGATACACATAATTCACATTTCTGGATGCACAGAATCCACATTTCTGGCCACATGCTGTGCTGCAGCCCCAGACAGCTGCTCTGCCCCTCCCTGTCCCCAGGGTTCCCTGACTGCCTCTTCTGCTGCTCCTTGACAGCGTGGCATTCCTTCAGGAAAAGCTGCAGGCTAAACTGCCAGAGGCTGGACAGGTGAGAGCTGCAGAGCTCTCTGTAGAGTGGCTTCCTGCTGTGAGCAGTGCAGAGCTGCAGGCCTGCAGCAGCCCTGCCACTCTGGGCTGGCCCAGCCCGGCCTGGAGCTGATTCCTGCTTTGCTCTGTGCTTGTCCCCTCCAGTTCCTGCCTCCCTGAGGGCCCCCCCGTCCCAGGGCTTGCTTTGGTGCCCTGCAGTGAGGGATCCATCTGGTTCCATGGAATATGACTCTGCTCTGCTTTCCTTGGGCAGCTGGAAATTGGAGAGAGCTCAGGGCTCAGCCCTGCTGCTGCCCAGTTCAGAGCTGGAGTCTGTTCTGCTCAGGAATTCATCCTCTTCTCCAAAGAAATGGCTCAGCAGGCCCCAGGACAGGGCTGGCCATTGTCCACAGCATTGCCCAGCCCTGCCTTTCCCTTCCCAGCCCATCCCTGCCTTTCCCTTCCCATTCCATCCCTGCCTTTCCTTTCCCAATCCATCCCTTCCTTTCTCTTCCCAGCCCATCCCTGCCTTTCCCTTCCCATTCCATGCCTGCCTTTCCCTTCCCTACATTTCACCGCCCTTCCCTTCTCAGCCTATTCCATCCCTGCCTTTCCCTTCCCTTCCCAGCCTGGCCCTGCCTGTTCCCATTCCCACTCTCCCATTCCCAGGGGCTGTGGATGTAGGGGCAGCTGGGCAGGTGCCAGAGAGTGTGTGAGTGGGGACAGGGACACGGGGAACAGGGACACGGGGACAGGGACATGGGGACAGGACTGAGCACCTCCTGCAGGGACAGGGACACAGGGACAGGGACAGGGACACGGGGAACAGGGACACAGGGACAGGGACATGGGGACAAGGCAGGACATCTCCTGCAGGGACAGGGATATGGGGACAGGGATATGGGGACAGGACTGAGCACCTCCTGCAGGGACAGGGACACAGGGACAGGGACATGGGGACAGGACTGAACACCTCCTGCAGGGACAGGGACACAGGGACAGGGACACAGGGACAGGGACAGCTGCATCTGCTGTGTGCTGACAGCTTTAATGAATGTAACAGACAGTGCCCTAGAAAGCCAGAGCATCAGGAAATAGCCCTGATGGCCCAAGGACAGCTCTGGGCACACCAGGCACTGACCTGGTGCAGGAACAGTGGCAGCAGGTGATTTACATCCAGTGCCAAACCGCAGGGACAATCACAATCACAGGAAGGGCCCACTGGGGTTTTTGTAAGGGACATCAGGCCTTTGGGCCCCTGTGGTACCACTGAAACAACAAAAATGCCAGTAAACCCCCTGCCATGGGTTTGAGGAGTAGGGGCTGTAGCCAGTGGAGATTTTCTGATGGAGCTCAGCCCCAAGCAGGAATTGCTCCTGCCCCAGAGAGTCACTCCTGGGCTGTCAGGGACAGGGTTAATTTATTTGATTTGTGTAAAGGAATCAGCACCACCAACATCAGCACCTAGCAATAAATGCTGCTGGAAAAGCTGAGATCTGCTCCAGCTGAGGGAATAAAGAATGAAAATATTAATTACTGGGGGCAGTTTAGCAATAGTTGGCCAAAGATTCCAGGGAGAACAAGGCTTGGAAGGGAAAAAAAACCCAGCTGTGCTCTTTGAGAGAGGGTGGGAGAGAGGAAACACAAAAATGGGTAGGAAGGGATGTAAGCAGTGGGTTGGAAGCTGTTGGTGTTTGCAGCTGTGGTTTGGCACAGGGGCAGCAGTGGAGAATGGGCTGGGGGTGAGGGACTCGCCTTCCCTGGAGCCCCAGGAGAGGCTGAGGGAGCTGGAAAGGGGCTCAGCCTGGAGAAAAGGAGCCTCAGGGGCACCTTGTGGCTCTGCACAACTCCCTGCCAGGAGGGGACAGCCAGGGGGGCTCGGGCTCTGCTGCCAGGGAACAGGGACAGGACAAGGGGACATGGGCTCAGGCTGGGCCAGGGCAGGCTCAGGTTGGACAGCAGCAGCAATTTCTCCATGGAAAGGGTGCTCAGGCCTTGGCAGGGGCTGCCCTGGGAGCTTTGCAGTGCCCATCCCTGGGGGTGGATGTGGCACTCAGGGCTCTGGGCTGGGGACAGGGAGGGTCAGGCACAGCTGGGACTGGATGGTTTTGGGGATCCCCAGTGGTATTTGGGGATCCTGGGGGATCCTGTGTGTGTTCTCAGTCCCAGCTGCACTGTGAGGTCATTCCCAGTTTGGGCTCTGCTGTGTCTGGAGCACTGGGAGCAGCTCCAGGTGATGTCACTGCCTGGGGACAGGGGGATGAGCTCACTCAGGGCCAGCTGTGGCACATCTGGAGCTGGTGGGGAATGAGAGGGCTGGGCAGGGCCAGCCTGGCCGAGCTGTCCTGGTGCCAGTGCAGCCCAGTGGGGCCCTGGGGCGGGGTCACCTCAGCCCCAGGGTCCTTCCTGTGGGGCTCATTTCCACTAATGACATGGGGTGTTAATTATGATCACTGGGAAATTGAGGAGACAATAAACAAAGCCTAATAAATGCTGTAGCTGGGGAGGAATCTGTGGCAGGGGTTTGGAACCAGATCAGCCCTGAGGTCCATCCTGGGGTTCCACTATCCATGGGAATTGTTTATCTCCTCAGCCTCAGTGTAGCTGCAAAAGGAAAGGTTCAGGCAGAGCCCTGCAGGGTTCTGTGCCATTAACACTCGTTTCCACCAGGAGGAGAATGTGTGAAATAGAGGGGAGTGAGAAAACATTGGGAATGAAGCCAACTGAAAAGAAAATGTGCTGGGCAGAATGGCTGAGCAGCAAATTCTGGAGGTCATGGTCTGCAGGGGGCTGAATGTGAATTTTCAGGGTGGTTTTGTAACCATGGATGGTGACAAGACCCAGGAGAGGCTCCTGGCTGGAAAACCCTGGGAAGGAGCAAAGGGCTTGAGGTCAGTGGAGATGGTTCAGGGACTGGAGATCTTTGGGGGTGTGGGCAGAGCCAAGGACTCCAGGGATGCAGGTTCAGGAATGGTTGGATACCTCTAAAAATACCAGTCCTGGAGAAATGAAACAATCCTGGGCCTTTGGCAGAAGGGCTTAACAGAGGCCAGGGAGCAGGAGCTGAAGGGAGACACCTTCAGAATAAGGAATATGAAATGTGAAAATCTGAGAACCCCAGAATGGTTGGAAGGGACCCCAAATCCCCCCCAGTGCCACCCCTGCCATGGGGACACCTCCCCCTGTCCCCAGTGTCCAGCCCGGCCCTGGGCACTGCCAGGGATCCAGGGGCAGCCCCAGCTGCTCTGGGCAGTGAAACAAGATGTTTTAATAGTGAATGTAAGGAGGTAATTGTTAGAATCTGTTACCCCAGTGGTGCTGGAGTTTCCACTGCTGGACCTTAGCAGCAGGACAGGAGAGTTTTTAAATGCACTCAGGATTCCAGTCAGGCTGATGCTCCCTGTGTGATGAAGCTCTGTTATCTCAGTGTTTCACTGCTTTAGGAGATAGCAGAAATGCAGGCAAAAATGTTAATGGAGCCTCAGAGTCTGGGATTTGCTGGATCCACTGTGGAGCCCTGGATGTGCATCCCTGAGGGAGTCAGAGATTTGCTTCCCTCACATTTCAAGGAATGAGTGAGTGCTTCAGGCTGGGTCAGTGAGAGCAAACATGGAAATTCTGCAATTTCCTGCTGCTTTGGTGCCTTCTGCATTCCCTGATCTCCCTGCACCCTCCTCCAGGTTGGAGCTGTCACCCTGCTGCCAGGGAACAGGGACAGGACAGGGGGACATGGGCTCAGGCTGGGCCAGGGCAGGCTCAGGTGGGACAGCAGCAGCAATTTCTCCATGGAAAGGGTGCTCAGGCCTTGGCAGGGGCTGCCCAGGGAGCTCTGCAGTGCCCATCCCTGGGGGTGGATGTGGCACTCAGGGCTCTGGGCTGGGGACAGGGAAGGATCAGGCACAGCTGGGACTTTTCCTTGTCAAGGATTCTGTGCCCAGGTGGGAGTTCCCTGGCTGCTGAGTGATTCCATGCACATCATATTTGTGTTTAGGTGTCAGTTCACTGAGTACAGCTCACAGGCTGCCCTTGGGTGTGTGGTGGAGAATGGAGGTGCCTCTTTTTTGCTGTGTGTCTGCTAAAGCAGAGATGGTGTTGGCATGGATCAGTATTTCCAGGAGGAATCATTTAAAGTGCTCCATCTCCACCGTGGGGTTTTGGGATGTGATCCTGGACCCACCTAATGCAAACTTCTGACACCAAATCCTTGATTTTAAAGAGTGTTATGGAGATGGCACAGCCACCCTAAGGCAGGGCTGGCTGGGATCCTGGGCAGGAATTGTTCCTGGCAGGGTGGGCAGGGCTGGCACAGGGTGCCCAGAGGATCCCTGGCAGTGCCCAGGGCCAGGCTGGGCACTGGGGCTGGGACACGTGGGACAGTGGGAGGTGTCCCCATGGCAGGAGCAACCTCTGGGTTTGGCTTTTCCAGGAGCAGTTTTTCTGCTGTTCCACTGTGGAGCAGGAGCTGGAGCAGGAGCAGAAGCAGGAGCTAGAGCAGGGAAAGGAGCAGGATCAGGAGCTGGGAACAGAAACTGGAGCAGGAGATGGAGCAGGGAAAGGAGCAGGATCAGGAGCTGGGAACAGGATCAGAGCTGGGAACAGAAACTGGAGCAGGAGATGGAGCAGGGAAAGGAGCAGGAACAGGAGCAGGAACAGAATCAGGAGCAGGAACAGGATCAGAGCTGGGAACAGGATCAGGAGCAGGATCAGAGCTGGGAACAGGATCAGGAGCAGGAACAGGATCAGGAGCAGGGAAAGGATCAGGAGCAGGATCAGGAACAGGAGCTGGGATCAGGAGCAGGAACAGGATCAGGATCAGAATCAGGAACAGGATCAGGAGCAGGAACAGAATCAGGAGCAGGAGCAGGATCAGAGCTGGGAACAGGATCAGGAGCAGGATCAGAGCTGGGAACAGGAGCAGGAGCAGGAACAGGATCAGAGCTGGGAACAGGATCAGGAGCAGGAGCTGGGATCAGGAGCAGGAGCTGGGATCAGGAGCAGGAGCAGGATCAGGAGCAGGAACAGGATCAGGAACAGGAGCTGCTGTCCTGCTGTGCTGCAGCTGCCCTGGGTGTCCCTGATTGTCCCTGCCAGGAGAGCCTGGCTGCATTTTGAGCTCCTTTCGTGGGTTCCCATGGCAGGAGCTGGGTGTGGGCACAGGGGAGGGATCTGGGCTGGGGGAGGGCTGGTGTGAGCCTGGGGTGTTGGGGTGTTGGGGTACTGGGAGTACTGGGGTACTGGGAGTACTGGGGTATTGGGAGTACTGGGGTATTGGGAGTACTGGGGTGTTGGGATGTTGGAGTACTGGGGTATTGGGGTGTTGGAGTACTGGGGTATTGGGATATTGGAGTATTGGGATATTGGAGCACTGGGATATTGGAGCATTGGTGTATTGGGACATTGGAGCATTGGGATTTTGGAGCATTGGGATACTGGGATTTTGGAGCATTGGGGTATTGGAGTATTGGGATATTGGAGTACTGGGATATTGAGATATTGGAACATTGGAGTATTGGAGCGTTGGGATATTGGAATACTGGGATATTGGGACATTGGGATGTTGGAGCATTGGGATATTGGAGTATTGGAGTATTGGGATATTGGGGTATAGGAGCATTGGGATATTGGGATATTGGGGTATTGGGATATTGGAGTATTGAGATATTGGAATATTAGGATATTTGGATATTGGAGTACTGGGATATTTGAGTACTGGGATATTGGAGTACTGGGATATTGGAGTACTGGGATATTGGAGCATTGGGATATTGGGAGTATTGGGATACTGGAGCATTGGAGTATTGGGATATTGGAGCTTTGGGACATTGGGATATTGGAGCATTGGGATATTGGAGCATTGGGATATTGGAGATACTGGAGTATTGGAGCATTGGGATATTGGAGCATTGGAATATTGGAGCTTTGGGACATTGGGATATTGGGGTATGGGAGCATTGGGATATTGGGATTTTGGGGTATGGGAGCATTGGGATATTGGGATATTTGAGTACTGGGATATTGAGATATTGGAGTATTGGAGCATTGGGATATTTGAGTACTGGGATATTGGAGCATTTGGATATTGGAGTACTGGGATATTGGGATATTGGAGTATTGGAGCATTGGGATAGTGGGATTTTGGAATCCTGGGATATTGGAGTATTGGGATATTGGAGCATTGGGATATTGGAGCATTGGGATATTGGAATATTGGGATATTGGGATATTGGAGTATTGGGATATTGGAGCATTGGGATACCAGCCAGCAGATGGAACAGACCCCCATCACTGGGGTTCATTTCTGGGGGGGTTGTTTTGGATTTATTTTGAGTTCTCATTAATTGATCAGTCTTGCCACGATCCTTTCCTGGTGGCACCAGGCAGCTCCCTGACAGGCACTGCCAGGGTGGCACTGCCAGGGTGGCATGAAAATTAAAACTAAAAAAAAAGCTGAAAAAATAATTTAAAAAAGAATAATATTTAAAAAATAAAAGTTTAAAAATTATTTTAAAATAATAATATTTCAAAAATAAAAGTTGTGAAAATTATTTAAAAGATAATAATATCTAAAAAATAAAAGTTGAAAAATAATTTTAAAATAATAATATTAAAAAATAAAACTTGGAAAATAATTTTAAAAATATTAGGAAAATAAAAGTTGAAAAAATAATTTCAAAATAATAGTTTTAAAAGTTGAAAAAATAATTTTAAAAATATTAGAAAAATAAAAGTTGAAAAATAATTTAAAAGTAATAATATTAAAAAATAAAAGTTGAAAAATAATTTTAAAAAATAATATTAAAAAATAAAAGTTGAAAAAATTTAAAAATAAAAATATTTTTAAAACAATGAGAAAATAATTTTAAAAATAATACTAAAAATAAAATTTGAAAAAAATTTAAAAATAATATTTTAAAAACGACGAGAAAATAATTTTTTAAAATAATAATATTAAAAATTAAATTTGAAAAAAATTTAAAAATATTTTTTAAAACGATGAGAAAATAATTAAAAAATAATATTAAGAAAAGTTGAAAAAATTAAAAATAATATTTTAAAAACGATGATAAAGTTATTTTTAAAAATCATGTTTAACGATAATAATGTTAAAAAATAATAGTTAAAAATAATATTTAACAATAATAATGTTTAAAAATAATAGTTAAAATTATAGCTAAGAATAATAATGTTAAAAATAATAGTTTAAAATTATATTTAACAATTATAATGTTAAAAATAATAGTTAAAAATAATAAAAAAATAATAATTTTTTTAAATAATTGAAAAACATCAATGTGCCAAATCCCTTCCGGGGCCGCTCCATCCCGGCAGGCCGGGCGCGCTCCCGGCGCGCGCTCCCGCGGCGGCGCCGTTGCCATGGAGACCGCGCGGGGCGCGCGCCCGGCGGGATGGAGCGGCCGGGCTGAGCGGCGGGAGCGCGCGGGGGCGCGCGGGCAGGTTCGTGCGCTGTCCCCGCGTCCTCTCCTGTCCCCCCGTGTCACCTCCGTGTCACCCGTGTCACCCCTGTGTCATCTCCTGTCCCCCGTGTCACCCCTGTCCCCCCTGTCCCCCGTGTCACCCCCGAGTCACCTCCGTGTCACCCCCTGTGCCATCTCCTGTCCTTCCTGTCCTCTCCTGTCCCCCGTGTCACCCGTGTCATCTCCGTGTCACCCCTGTGTCATCTCCTGTCCCTCCTGTCCTCTCCTGTCCCCCGTGTCACCCCCTGTGTCACCTTCTGTCCCTCCTGCCTCACCTGTGTCCCCCCGTGTCCCCTCCTGTCCCCTCCTGTCCCTCCTGTCCCTTCTGTCCCTTCTGTCCCCCACCGTGTCCCCTCCTGTCCCCCCATGTCATCCGTGTCCCCTCCTGTCCCCTCCCTGTCCCCCTCCTGTCCCTCCTGTCCCCCTGTGTCCCCTCCTGTCCCTCCTGTCCCTCCTGTCCCCCGTGTCCCCTCCTGTTGCCTCCTCTCCCTCCCTCTCCCCTCCTGCCCCTCCTGTCCCCCCCTGTCCCTCCTGTCCCCACCTGTCCCTCCCTTCCCCTCTTGTACCCTCCTGCCCCTCCTGTCTCCCCTGTCCCTCCTGTCCCCTCCTGTCCCTCCAGTCCCCCCCATCACCTCCTGTCACCCCCTGTCCCTCCACTTTGTCCCTCTCGGCTCAGGTGGGGGGAGCTGAGGGAGCAGCCCTGGGACATCTCCCAGAGCCTGAGCTGTGCAGGGTCAGCCCTGAGCTGTGCAGGGTCTGTCTGAGCTGTGCAGGGTCTGTCTGAGCTGTGCAGGGTCAGCCTGAGCTGTGCAGGGTCACTCTGAGCTGTGCAGGGTCTGTCTGAGCTGTGCAGGGTCTGTCTGAGCTGTGCAGGGTCAGCCCTGAGCTGTGCAGGGTCTGTCTGAGCTGTGCAGGGTCAGTCTGAGCTGTGCAGGGTCACTCTGAGCTGTGCAGGGTCTGTCTGAGCTGTGCAGGGTCTGTCTGAGCTGTGCAGGGTCAGCCTGAGCTGTGCAGGGTCTGTCTGAGCTGTGCAGGGTCAGTCTGAGCTGTGCAGGGTCACTCTGAGCTGTGCAGGGTCTGTCTGAGCTGTGCAGGGTCTGTCTGAGCTGTGCAGGGTCACCCTGAGCTGTGCAGGGTCTGTCTGAGCTGTGCAGGGTCACTCTGAGCTGTGCAGGGTCAGCCCTGAGCTGTGCAGGGTCTGTCTGAGCTGTGCAGGGTCTGTCCTGAGCTGTGCAGGGTCACTCTGAGCTGTGCAGGGTCAGCCTGAGCTGTGCAGGGTCACTCTGAGCTGTGCAGGGTCACTCTGAGCTGTGCAGGGTCTGTCTGAGCTGTGCAGGGTCACTCTGAGCTGTGCAGGTTCTGTCCTGAGCTGTGCAGGGTCACTCTGAGCTGTGTAGGGTCTGTCTGAGCTGTGCAGGGTCACTCTGAGCTGTGCAGGGTCTGTCTGAGCTGTGCAGGGTCAGCCCTGAGCTGTGCAGGGTCTGTCTGAGCTGTGCAGGGTCTGTCCTGAGCTGTGCAGGGTCAGCCTGAGCTGTGCAGGGTCTGTCTGAGCTGTGCAGGGTCTGTCCTGAGCTGTGCAGGGTCAGCCTGAGCTGTGCAGGGTCACTCTGAGCTGTGCAGGGTCACTCTGAGCTGTGCAGGGTCAGCCTGAGCTGTGCAGGGTCACTCTGAGCTGTGCAGGGTCTGTCCTGAGCTGTGCAGGGTCAGCCTGAGCTGTGCAGGGTCTGTCCTGAGCTGTGCAGGGTCTGTCTGAGCTGTGCAGGGTCTGTCCTGAGCTGTGCAGGGTCAGTCTGAGCTGTGCAGGGTCAGCCTGAGCTGTGCAGGGTCAGTCTGAGCTGTGCAGGGTCAGCCTGAGCTGTGCAGGGTCAGTCTGAGCTGTGCAGGGTCTGTCTGAGCTGTGCAGGGTCTGTCCTGAGCTGTGCAGGGTCTGTCCTGAGCTGTGCAGGGTCTGTCTGAGCTGTGCAGGGTCACTCTGAGCTGTGCAGGGTCTGTCTGAGCTGTGCAGGGTCACTCTGAGCTGTGCAGGGTCACTCTGAGCTGTGCAGGGTCACCCTGAGCTGTGCAGGGTCTGTCCTGAGCTGTGCAGGGTCTGTCCTGAGCTGTGCAGGGTCAGCCTGAGCTGTGCAGGGTCACTCTGAGCTGTGCAGGGTCACTCTGAGCTATGCAGGGTCACCAGGGATTGATTTTCCTCAGTTCTCATCTGAAAAATTCCAATTATCTGTTCATAGTCTCAGGCTTGTGGTTGTTCTTTAACTTCTCTTTAATTTGAACAGAATCACCTTCAACTCTTTTTAAAATTACTACAAGCCCTGTAAAATTAACATTGGAATTTGTCATTCCTGCTGCCAAAACCCCCTCAGTTTGCATTTTCCAGAGGAAAATCAATCAATCCTGAGTGTCCTGCCCAGGCACATGGAGCAGGCAGGTCGAGAGGCACTGTCAGATCCCAACACGTTTGAAATGTTTCCCTTTGGCAAAAAAATGTAGGCTGCTATTTTTGGATTAGACGTTTTTAACCTAGATTGTTGGTGGATTAGAAGTTGTTTGTGATTTTCTCTGCCTCCTTTGTCGGGAGGGCTTTGGGCTGCTTTGCTCCTCGGTGGCATCAGGAGCTCAGAAAAGCAGCTGGAGCAGCTCAGAGCTGAAGTGGGCACAGCCCAGGAGTGCCCAGGGGGGCAAGAGGGCAGTGGTCCCTGGGCTGTGCCAGCTCTGGGCAGTGCCTGTCCCTGTGCTGGCACTGCTGGGGCACCTCCAGTGCTGGGGGCAGCTCTGGGCCCCTCCTGGCAGGAGAGCCCTGGAGGGGCTGCAGCGAGTCCAGGGAAGGGAACGGAGCTGGGGAAGGGGCTGGAGCCCCAGGAGAGGCTGAGGGAGCTGGAAAGGGGCTCAGCCTGGAGAAAAGGAGCCTCAGGGGAACCTTGTGGCTCTGCACAACTCCCTGCCAGGAGGGGACAGCCAGGGGGGCTCGGGCTCTGCTCCAGGGAACAGGGACAGGACAAGGGGACATGGGCTCAGGCTGGGCCAGGGCAGGCTCAGGTGGGACAGCAGCAGCAATTTCTCCATGGAAAGGGTGCTCAGGCCTTGGCAGGGCTGCCCTGGGAGCTTTGGAGTGCCCATCCCTGGGGGTGGATGTGGCACTCAGGGCTCTGGGCTGGGGACAAGGTGGGGATCAGGCACAGGCTGGGCTGGGAGGGATTTTCCAACCTCAGTGATCCTGGGATTGTCCAGGGAAGCAGAGACACATTTCTCATTCCCTGGGCCCTGCTGAACAAGGTGCAGGACTTGGTTCTTTCCCACTGTTGAACTGAGCAGAGATAAAGCTGCCAAATCCCCAAATCCCCATGTCCCCATATATCCCCATATTCCCATATCCCAAATATCCCCATATATCCCCACATATCCCCATATATCCCCATATATCCCCACATATCCCCACATCCCCATATTCCCATATCCCCATATATCCCCACATCCCCATATATCCCCATATTCCCATATCCCCACATATCCCCATATTCACATATCCCCACATATCCCCACATATTCCCACATTTCCATATTCACATATCCCCATATATTCCCATATATCCCCATATTCCCATATTCCCATATATCCCCACATCCCCATATTCACATATCCCCATATATTCCCATATATCCCCATATTCCCATATTCCCATATTCACATATCCCCATATATCCCCATATATCCCCATATATTCCCATATATCCCCATATTCCCATATTCCCACATATCCCCACATCCCCATATCCCCACATCCCCATATCCCCATAAATCCCCATGTATCCCCATATTCCCCTGTTCCCATGAGGGTTTCCCTGGCAGCTGCTCCCAGTTTAGCCCAGGGTGGGGTGATGAGCCCCCATCAGCCCCCCTGGTTCCCACTCCAGGGAGCTGTGTGCCCATGCCTGCCCTTGCTGCTCTCTCTGCAGGAGCCCTGGCTGCTGTTTGAGCCAATCCCTGGTTGTTCCTGTGCCAGCTGTCAGTGCTGGGGGTGGCCCAGGGGCAGTGCCCTCCTGCAGCCACTGGCACCCCTCCCTTCAGCTGCCCCCCAGCCAGCCCTGGGAATATTCGATGAATATTGAGTTTGAATGGGAGTGTTCAAAGCCCAGCACAGTGTGGGCTCATGGCTGGAGCCAGAACTTCTGCAGGAGGGGCTGCAGGGGCTTTGCCAGCTGCTCCTCTGCCTTCCAGGGCCACCAGGAGCACGTGTCCCTCCTCAAGTTCCTTCATTTGCAGAATGAATTGCTTTGCACAGCCTGGGAATTGAGGTTACCCCGATTTTCAGGGAGGGGTTTGTTCCTGGCTCAGAAAAGCAGCTGAGGAAGGAAGTCCCAGCAGCCCAGAGCTGCTGTGTGCTGGACTTTAAAGAGACTTTTTATTGACAGGAGGAATACCAGGTAATTTTACTGGAGTTTTTGGGGGATTTTCCTGGGGGGTCTCCGAGGTGAGGTCTGAGCTCAAGGCTAGCCCTGAGTGCTGGATGCCAGGGTGGGAGAAGAGTCCCTTGGCCCAGCAGGGAGGAGGGGAGAGCTCAGGAGTTGCTGTCCTGCTGGCAGGGGTGCCTTTCCCTGGAGTGCAGCTGCAGGAGGGGCTGGGGCTGCTCCCCAGGACAGGGCTCCTGCCAGCCCCAGCTCTCTGTGGCTCTGTGCTTCCAGGGACCATCCCCCAAAAAGCCAAAAACCCCCATCCCTTGTCCCAGGTGAGGTCCAGCAATTTCCCTTGGGATGGCACAGCTGGATCCCTGGTCTCTGCCCCTCCTGCTGGTTCCATTCCTCAGCTGGGACAGCTCTGCCTCCCTAGTTTGGGTGGGAAGGGACCCCAAATCCCCCCAGTGCCCCCCCTGCCATGGGGACACCTCCCACTGTCCCAGCCCCAGTGTCCAGCCTGGCCTTGGGCACTGCCAGGGATCCTCTGGGCACCCTGTGCCAGCCCTGCCCACCCTGCCAGGAACAATTCCTGCCCAGGATCCCACCATCCCTGCCCTCTGGCAGTGGGAGCCATTCCCTGGGTCCTGTCCCTCCATCCTGTCCCCAGTCCCTCTGCAGCTCCTGCAGCCCCTCCAGGCCCTGCCAGGGGCTCTGAGCTCTCCCTGGACCCTTCTCCTCTCCACTGAGCACCCCCAGCTCTCCCAGGCTGGCTCAGAGCTCCCAGGGCAGCTCCAGCTCCCTGTGCTGTGTCCTTTTTGTTGGGATGCAGAAGTGCAGAGTGCAGCAGCTCCAGAGTGGCTGCAGCTCTCCAGCAGCTCAGCTGTTCCCTTCGTGCCAGGGCCCTTCACTCTCAGCAGTTCCTGGTGTGGCAAGTGGGGAGAGAGCAGAAAACAGAGGGAGACTTGAAATTCTCTGGCAGAGGGGAGGAGGTGATTTCTTATTTCCCAATCCCAGCTGCTGCCCAGGCTGTGGGGTTTCCTGTGCAGATGCTGCTTGGCAGCTCCCCCCTTCATGTTTTTGGGCAGAAGAGCTCAGAACACCCACACTGCTGTTCCTGCACTTACTGCCTAATTCCAGATTCATGGATTGGCTCCTCGCAGATATTTGACCTCAAATACAACAGAGATCAGAAGATCTCTCTGAATTACAACCTGTGCAGAGTGGGAAATGGCAGCAGAAAATCAGGGATTTTGTAAGAGCTGCAAAGATTGCAGTGGTGAGCTCGGGAGCCCTTCTGGGCATTGCTGCATTCCCCCCTTGCAGCTCCTGCTCTGGCTTTCCTTCTGCCTCTGCTCGTTCACTGGGGCGTGGTTGGACTGGAAATAAATCCAATTTATGTGGAGGTGCCATCAAAGCACACATAAGTGGCTGCCGAGGAGGGGCTTTGGGGTTGCAGCTCTGTCCGTGGCTCCTGAGCCATCCCTGCTCGGCTGCCTCCCCCTGCAGCTGTGGCTCCTGGAGTGGGCTGGGAGCCCATTTCTGCCTGCTGAGCCAGGCCCACGGAGCCCCCAGCCCCAAAATCTGCCCAGGGCTGCTCTCTGGGCTTCCAGACCACCCCAGGGATCTTCCCCAGCCCCACCTGCCCTGGGCAGTCATTTCATCTGAGAGCCCTGGAATCAGGGAATGTCCTGGAGGGAATATTCCACAGGGGTCCTCATCTCAGTGAGCACCCCAAAATCCCCCCTGGGCACCCCTGGAACAGGGATGGGACGCACAGGGGTCCTCATTTCAGTGAACACCCCAAAATCCCACCTGAAATCTCTGGAGCAGGGAAGGGACCCAAAGGGATCCTCATTTCAGTGGGACCCCAAAAATTCCATCCTGAGCATCCCTGGAGCAGGGAAGGGATCCACAGGGATCCTCATTTCAGTGGGGACCCCAAAATTCCCCCCCTGGGATCTCTGGAGCAAGGAGGGGATCCACAGGGATCTTAATTTCAGTGGGGACCCCAAAATCTCTCCTGGGTTCCCCTGGAGCAAGGAGGGAACCCACAGGGATCCTCACTCCAGTGGGACCCCAAAAATTCCATCCTGAGCACCCCTGGAGGAGGGAAGGGACCCACAGGGATCATCATTTCAGTAAGCACCCCAAAATCCCCCCTGGGCACCCCTGGAGTAGGGGTGGGATCCACAGGGATCCTCACTTCAGTGAACACCCCAAAATCCCACCTGAGGTCTCCGGAGCAGGGATGGGATCCACAGGGATCCTCATTTTAGTGAACACCCCAAAATCCCCCCTGGGTTCCCCTGGAGCAGGGAAGGGATCCACAGGGATACTTACTTCAGTGAGCACCCCAAAATCCCCCCTGGGTGCCCCATCTTCTGCTGAGCTGTTTTCCCTGAATCCAACCCTGTAGTGCTCATTTTGGGGTTGTGCCCCGTTGCCGGTGAGGTGTCACCGCTCCGTGCCGGCTGCTCGTGCCCGGGCCGTGCCGGGGGGCGGTGACTGAGCTGGGCACGGGCGCGGCTGCGGCTCGGGCTGCGACAGCCGGAGCGCGGCCGGGGCGGGGAGCGAGCCCTGTCCGTCCGTCTGTCCGTCCGTCTGTCCGTCCCTCTGTCCGTCCCCTGTCCGTCCTGCTGTCCGTCCCTCTGTCCGTCCTTCTGTCCGTCCTTCTGTCCGTCCTGCTGTCCGTCCTGCTGTCCGTCCTTCTGTCCATCCCTCTGTCCGTCCTTCTGTCCGTCCCTCTGTCCGTCCTTCTGTCCGTCCTTATGTCCGTCCCTCTGTCCGTCCCTCTGTCCGTCCTTCTGTCCGTCCTTCTGTCCAGGTCCTGCTGTCCGATCCCTGCTGTCCGATCCTGCTGTCCGTCCCCTGTGTCTGTCCCTTCTCTCCGATCCCCTCTGTCCGTCCTTGTGTCCGTCCCTCTGTCCGTCCTGCTGTCCGTCCTGCTGTCCGTCCTGCTGTCCGTCCCTGTGTCCGTCGTTCTGTCCATCCCTCTGTCCGTCCTTGTGTCCGTCCCTCTGTCCGTCCCTCTGTCCGTCCTTGTGTCCGTCCCTGTGTCCGTCCCTGTGTCCGTCCCCCTGTCCGTCCCCCTGTCCGTCCCTCTGTCCGTCCCTCTGTCCATCCCCCTGTCCATCCCCCTGTCCGTCCCTCTGTCCGTCCCCCTGTCCGTCCCCCTGTCCGTCCCTCTGTCCATCCCCTCTGTCCATCCCTCTGTCCATCCCTCTGTCCCTCCCTCTGTCCATCCCCTTTCTGGATATTTGGCATTCCTGGTGAAGTTATCAAGCCACAAAAATCCCTCCTCAGTTGCTTCATCCATATTATTTTTCATTTCAATATTAATTTAAATAGTAAAAAACCTAATTTAGCTATTTTAGATGTGTCCAGGCTGTTTTTTCATGGCTCTCAGGTGTGGCTCAGGTCATGGATCTTTGATCTTCAGCTTGGAGTATTTTAACCAGATTGGGATTAACCAGATTGGGATTAACCAAATTCGGATTAACCAGATTGGGATTAACCAAATTGGGATTATCCAAATTTGGATTAACCAGATTCCTGGGGTGTCCCTTTGTCCCTGAGCTGGGGACCCTGGTGGGGACAGGGCCAGGAGCAGCAGTGGAAATGTCCAATAATGGAATTAATTCATTGTCATGATAGCTGGTTTTTAATATTTTTAATGCTTTTTTGACAATGAAGTTAAAATTGTTGTGTGTTTTAATATTATGTAATTTTAAATATATACTATAATAGATACTATAAGGTTTATATTAAATTAGTATTAATATTATAATTGTAGGGTGTAGTAGTGTGTCTAAAATTGTGGTTGGAGTTGGTGATTATTTAAAGAGTGTATTTTATTTGTGATGACTTGTGTGTTTTTGTATAATTTTGTGGGGTGTTTTGTATTATGATAGATAGTAACTAGAGTTTTTTCTTTGGGATTTCTGCTCTCACAGGATCCCTGTTTGTTCTGGATTATTTTTCTTTTCTCTAACACCATCCCTCTGTGTGCTGGGTTATTTTTCTTTTCTCTAACAGTATCCCTGTGTGTGCTGGGTTATTTTTCTCTTCTCTGCCAGCATCCCTGTCAGTTCTGGGTTATTTTTCTGCTCTCTCACAGGATCCCTGTTGGTTCTGGGTTATTTTTCTGCTCTCCCAGGATCCCTGTCAGTTCTGGGTTATTTTTCTGCTCTCCCAGCATCCCTGTTGGTTCTGGGTTATTTTTCTTTTCTCTCCCAGCATCCCTGTTGGTTCTGGGTTATTTTTCTTTTCTCTCCCAGCATCCCTGTTGGTTCTGGGTTATTTTTCTTTTCTCTCCCAGGATCCCTGTTGGTTCTGGGTTATTTTTCTGCTCTCTCACAGGATTCCTGTCAGTTCTGGGTTATTTTTCTGCTCTCTCACAGGATTCCTGTCAGTTCTGGGTTATTTTTCTGCTCTCTCACAGCATCCCTGTTTGTTCTGGGTTATTTTTCTGCTCTCCCAGCATCCCTGTTGGTTCTGGGTTATTTTTCTGCTCTCTCACAGCATCCCTGTGTGTTCTGGGTTATTTTTCTGCTCTCTCACAGCATCCCTTCTCTTGCAGCCCCCCCAGACCTGTGAGTAACATGAATGAGGCCATGGTGACCCACGTGTCCTCTGGAGCACCCACCCCAACCAAAAGGTACAGGAGGCTCAGCTGGGGCTGGTTCCTGGGCAGGGGGTGGAGTGCTCTGGTTCAGCTCTCCTGAGGGAGGATGCTCTGCAGGAGTTGCTGGGTTCTCTCCAAAGAGAGGTTTTTATTTACTGGGCTGATGTGACACGTGGCTGAGGAAATCCCTGGGGAGGTTTAACTGGGATTTGACTGGAGTTGGTTTCCTGAGCTGGTTCTGTGCCCCGGGCTGCTCCTCCTGCCAGGGTGGTCCTGCCCTGTCGTCACCCCCAGGGTGGCCCCACACTCCTGGGGCTGGGGCTGGGGCTGGGGCTGGGGCTGGGGCTGGGGTTGGGGCTGCATTCCATGTGTAAATCAGGGGTGCATGGTGAGCAGGGCAGCCCCTGGGCGATTTTCACTTTCCTTTCCCTGAGGGGTGAATCCAGGGGGGCAGCGAGGTGCAGGCTGTGCTTGGCAGAGCTGGGGATGGGAACAGCAATGTTCCTGCAGGGAGGGAAAAGCAAACGCTGCTGCAGGGAGGGAGGGCTGAGCTGGGCCTGGCAGGAGCATCTGAGACCCAGGGACAAACCCAGTCACACCCTCAGAAGGAACTCTGCACCTGGGGCTCTCAGGATGCTCCTGGGCAGGGGGCCAGACCCTCGGGTGGGACAGGCAGTCCCTGGCAGCCTGGGCTGTGCTTTGGGTGATCAGCAGCGATTTCTCCAGGGAAAGGGGGCTCAGGGTTTGGGGTGCCCACCCCTGGGGGTGGATGTGGCACTCAGGGCTCCTGGGCTGGGGACAGGGAGGGATCAGGCACAGCTGGGACTCCGTGCAGGGATTTTCCAGCCTCACTCATCCTGGGAATTCTAAATTTATTTTGCTGGTGGCCATTTCCTGGTGTCAAGTCCTTTGGGAAATCGTGCCCAGGAGGGGAGGAGGTTCCTCTGGTTAAAATGTTGGGTGAACTCCAGGCTCATTTCTATTCTAATTTCCAATAACCAATCTAATACAATATACTAATTTCCTAATATTTGTGTGCATCTTATAAAAACTACTAAATTCCCATGTTTAATGGCTTTCTTATCTGTAACCCTTATCTTCAGACCTTTCCTGCCAAGCTTAGGACAAAATATCTGTTGGTTCTTTGGTATTTGTGGCATTTAATATCATTTAAACAAAAAAGAAACCTCAAACCTTCACATAACCATTTTCAGCCTCTATGTCAAAAACTGCCAACATCTCTATTTCATTTATTAATTCAAAACTGCTTGCTAGGCACTCATAAAACTTTTTCTATTCCCTCCCCAACATCCTCCTAAAAAACCCTGCTGGGAATTCTGGAATCTCCACAGCTGCAAAATTGAATAATATTGAATATTGAATATTGAATATTGAATATTGAATATTGAATATTTGCAGAATGCAGAATCCCTTTTCCTTAAAGACCCTGCTGGGATTCTGATGTCCCCAAATGTCCCCAAGTGTCCCCAGAGTCCCCTCCCTGCCCCTGTTCCTGCTGCTTTTGTTGGTTTTGTTATTTTGTTGGTTATTTATTGGTTTTGTTGTTTTTATTTTTGCTGGTTTTATTGGTCTTGTTGTTTTTTATTGTTTTTATTATTTTTTAATATTTTTTGTTATTTTTGTGGGGTTTTTAAAAAATTTTTGTTGTTTTTATTGGTTTTGTTGGGTTTTTGTTTTTGTTGTTTTTATTATTTTTATTGTTTTTATTAGTTTTATTGTTTTTGTTATTTTTGTGGGTATTTGTTGGTGTTACTGTTTTTATTTTTGCTACTTTTATTCCTTTCATTGGTTTTATTGTTTCTTTATTATTTTTTATTTTTTATAATTTTTATTGGTTTTCTTGGTTTTCTTGGGTTCTTGTTTTTATTATTTTTATTGTTTTTTGTTATTTTGTTGGTTATTTGTTGGTTTTGTTGTTTTTATTTTTGCTGGTTTTATTGCTTTCTTTGATTTTTTTGTTTTTGTCATTTTTTAAAAATTCTTTTTGTTGTTTTTATTGGTTTTATTATTTTTGCTGGTTTTGTTGTTTTTATTGGGGATTTTTATTGTTTTTCTGTTTTTATTGTTTATATTGTTTTTTATTGGTTTATTTTTATTGTTTTTATTTTTCTGCTTTTTTATTGTTTTTATTCTTTTTATTTTTATTCTTTTTATTGTTTCAATTGTTTTTATTGTTTGCATTGTTTCTGTTGCTTTTATTGGTTTTGCTATTTATATGGTTTAGGTTGGTTTTGCTGTTTTTATTGGTTTTATTGTTGTTATTTTTTTAAAATTGTTTTTATTGTTTTTATTAGTTCTATAGTTTCTGTTGGGTTTTTAAAAATTGTTCTTATTGTTTTTATAGTTTCTGTTGTTTTTTTTAAAATTGATTTTATTGTTTTTACTGTTGCTGTTTTTAAATATTTTTATGGTTTCTGGTTTTATTATTTTTATTGTTTCTGTTTTTATTGTTTTTACTGTTGTTCTTTTTATAGTTTCTGTTGTTCTTATGTTTTTACTGTTGTTTTTTATTATTTTTATCGTTTCTGTTATTTTCATTATTTTTATAGTTTCTGTTTTTATTATTTTTATAGCTTCTGTTGTTTTTTATTATTTTTATCGTTTCTGTTGTTTTTATTATTTTTATAGTTTCTGTTTTTATTATTTTTATAGTTTCTGTTGTTTTTATTATTTTTATAGTTTCTGTTTTTTATTGTTTTTATTATTTTTATAGTTTCTGTTGTTTTTTATTATTTTTATAATTTCTGTTGTTTTTATTATTTTTTCATTTCTGTCGTTTTTATTTTTATAATTTCTGGTTTTATTATTTTTACAGTTTTTGGGTTTTTTATTATTTTTATAGTTTCTGTTTTTAATTATTTTTATAGCTTCTGTTGTTTTTTATTATTTTTATCGTTTCTGTTGTTTTTATTATTTTTATAGTTTCTGTTTTTATTATTTTTACAGTTTCTGTTGTTTTTATTTTTATAGTTTCTGTTTTTTATTGTTTTTATTATTTTTATAGTTTCTGTTGTTTTTTATTATTTTTTTAATTTCTGTTGTTTTTATTATTTTTTCATTTCTGTAGTTTTTATTATTTTTATAATTTCTGGTTTTATTATTTTTACAGTTTTTGGGTTTTTCTATTATTTTTATAGTTTCTGTTTTTATTATTTTTATCGTTTCTGTTGTTTTTTATTATTTTTATCGTTTCTGTTGTTTTTATTATTTTTATCGTTTCTGTTTTTATTATTTTTGTAGTTTCTATTTTTATTATTTTTATAGTTTCTGTTTTTATTATTTTTGTAGTTTCTATTTTTATTATTTTTATAGTTTCTGTTTTTATTATTTTTATCGTTTCTGTTGTTATGATAGTTTTTATAGTTTCTGCTGTTTTTATTGCTTTACTGTTGTTTTTATAATTTTGATAGTTTCTGTTGTTTTTATTGCTTTACTGTTGTTTTTATAATTTTGATAGTTTCTGCTGTTTTTATTGCTTTACTGTTGTTGTACTTCATTCCTTTCTGGTCTCTTGTTCTCGGCTCTCCCCTGCGCAGGTGCCCGCAGGAGGAGGAGCACGCCCGGATCAGATCCCTGCTGCGGCGGCTGCGGAGCGGGGCGGGGTCAGAGCGGGGACACGGGGACAGGGGGGGACAGGGGACAGGACAGGGACACTGGGACAGGGAGGGGACATGGGGTCAGAGCGGGGACGGGGGGGGGGACAGGGAGGGGACAGGGGACAGGGAGGGACACTGGGACAGGGGAGGGGACAGGGGGACAGGGAGGGGACACTGGGACAGGGGACACTGGGACAGGACAGGGGTCACTGGGACAGGGAGGGACACTGGGACAGGGAGGGGACACTGGGACAGGACAGGGTCACTGGGACAGGGAGGGACACTGGGACAGGGAGGGGACACTGGGACAGGACAGGGGTCACTGGGACAGGGAGGGGACACTGGGACAGGGGACACTGGGACAGGACAGGGTCACTGGGACAGGGAGGGACACTGGGACAGGGAGGGGACACTGGGACAGGACAGGGGACATGGGACAGGACAGGGGACAGGACAGGGGTCACTGGGCCCCTCCCCCACCGCAGGGTCCCTCCATCACGTCTCTGTGACCCGGCTCCATCTCAGCTTCCCCATAACTCCTGCCCTGCCCATCCTGCAGCTCATCCCTGCTCTCCTGCTCTCCTTCCTCCTTCCTCCTCTCCTTCCTGCTCTCCTTCTGCTCTCCTTCCTCCTCTCCTTCCTCCTCCTTCCTCCTCCTTCCTTCTCTCCTTCCTCCTCCCTCCTCCTCCTCTCCCTGCTCTCCTGGTTTAAGGACAGGTATCTGCCAATAGAGGCAGGAGTTTCTCTTTGAGATGCAGAATGCAAACCCCTCCCTCCAAATTATTCTAATTTTGGAATGAAGGGGCTCCCAGGCAAAGAGATGGGAATTGGAATAACAGTTCTTTAGTGGGAAAATTAAAATAGAAATGCAGCATTACACAGAACACTCAGGGGAGGACACTCAGGGGAGGACACTCAGGAAGGGACACTCCGGGAAGGGACACTCAAGGAAAGGGGACACTCAGGGCAGGGACACTCAGGGAAAGGGACACTCAGAGAAAGGGACACTCAGGGCAGGGACACTCAGGGAAAGGGACACTCAGGGCAGGGACACTCAGGAAAGGGGACACTCAGGGAGGGACACTCAGGGAAGGGACACTCAAGGAAAGGGGACACTCAGGGCAGGGACACTCAGGGCAGGGACACTCAAGGAAAGGGGACACTCAGGAAGGGACACTCAGGGAAGGGACACTCAAGGAAAGGGGACACTCAGGGAAGGGACCCTCAGGGCAGGGACACTCAGGGCAGGGACACAGGGTTTTTTGGGAGCTGCAGCAGTGCAGGCCCAGCCTGGCTGGGTGAGTGGTGGCACTGCCAGGGAGTGATTGACATGAGCACAGAATGGTGACATTAACCTGATTTACAGGGAATGGTGACATTAACCTGATGTACAGGAGGATGGTGGCATGACGGGATTTACAGGTGGCATGACAGGATTTACAGGGAATGGTGGCATTACAGGTTTTACAGGGAATGGTGGCATTACAGGTTTACAGAGGATGGTGCCCTGCCACACCCAGGAGCTCTCCCTGCCCACCTGGGCCTGTCCCCTCTGCTGTCACTGCTGCTCCTGTCTCTGCCCTCTCTGTCCCCCCTGTCACCCCAGGGGTTCTGCTGCGTGTTGGGGATGGTGTTTCACACATTTCCTGCAGTCCTGGCAGCTTTGGGAGCAGCTCCTGCCATGGCAGGGACGTGTCCAGGGTGTCCCCAGCCCCTCCAGGCTGGCCCCACAGCTGTGTCACTCCTGTCCCCCAGCTGTGTCACCTCTGTCCTCCTCCCAGCCCCACATCTGTCACCCCTGTCCCACATCTGTGTCACCCCTGTCCCATGTCTGTGTCACCTCTGTCCTCCTCCCAGCCCCACAGCTGTGTCACCCCTGTCCCACAGGTGTGTCACATCTGTCCCCCTCCCAGCCCCACAGCTGTGTCACCCGTCCCCCAGCTGTGTCACATCTGTCCCCCATCCCAGCCCCACAGCTGTGTCACCCCATCCCCATCCCAGTCCCACAGCTGTGTCACCCCTGTCCCCCCTCACAGCCCCACAGCCCCACAGCCGTGTCACCCCTGTCCCACAGCTGTGTCACCCCTGTCCCCATCCCAGTCCCCAGCCCCTCCTGGCTGTAAGTCAGGCTGATTTACAGTGCCCCTGCACTAATTCCCTGCTGCTGGGGTTCAGAGGGTTCTGCCCAGCTCCCCATGGAAACCATCCTGGATTCCCACACAGAGCTTCCCTCCTGCCCTGCCCTGGCTGGGGTAACCAGCAGGGTTTGCAAAAAATGCCTCAAACAAATTAAATCTGGGCCCAAACCAAATGGTTTCCCTCCATCCCAGCTGGAATCTGTGGGTCCTGGGATGGAGGGAAGCTGGGCCGAGGCCCC
Source organism: Luscinia megarhynchos (assembly GCA_034336665.1). Lineage (NCBI taxonomy): Eukaryota > Metazoa > Chordata > Aves > Passeriformes > Muscicapidae > Luscinia > Luscinia megarhynchos. The sequence continues at coordinate 498,335 of CM067565.1, read as the reverse complement.
TGCTCTGGAGGGAGCAGCAAGGGAATGGTGTGGCTATTTCAGCAGGGCTGTGCCCTCTGCCCACTGCTCTGTGCCCTGGCACCTGCCCACGGCCCTGGCACCACCCTGGTGTGGCCCTGCACAGCCCAGGCCTGGCTCTGGTTTGATCCTGCACAGCCCAGGCCTGGCTCTGGTTTGGCCCTGCACAGCCCAGGCCTGGCCCTGGTTTGGCCCTGCACAGCCCAGGCCTGGCTCTGGTTTATCCCTGCACAGCCCAGGCCTGGCTCTGGTTTATCCTGCACAGCCCAGGCCTGGCTCTGGTGTGGCCCTGCACAGCCCAGGCCTGGCTCTGGTTTTATCCTGCACAGCCCAGGCCTGGCTCTGGTTTGATCCTGCACAGCCCAGGCCTGGCCCTGGTGTGATCCTGCACAGCCCAGGCCTGGCTCTGGTTTATCCCTGCACAGCCCAGGCCTGGCCCTGGTTTGATCCTGCACAGCCCAGGCCTGGCCCTGGTTTGATCCTGCACAGCCCAGGCCTGGCTCTGGTTTGATCCTGCACAGCCCAGGCCTGGCTCTGGTTTGGCCCTGCACAGCCCAGGCCTGGCTCTGGTTTGGCCCTGCACAGCCCAGGCCTGGCTCTGGTGTGATCCTGCACAGCCCAGGCCTGGCCCTGGTTTATCCCTGCACAGCCCAGGCCTGGCTCTGGTTTATCCCTGCACAGCCCAGGCCTGGCTCTGGTTTGATCCTGCACAGCCCAGGCCTGGCCCTGGTTTGATCCTGCACAGCCCAGGCCTGGCCCTGGTTTGGCCCTGCACAGCCCAGGCCTGGCTCTGGTTTATCCCTGCACAGCCCAGGCCTGGCTCTGGTTTATCCTGCACAGCCCAGGCCTGGCTCTGGTGTGGCCCTGCACAGCCCAGGCCTGGCTCTGGTTTGATCCTGCACAGCCCAGGCCTGGCCCTGGTGTGATCCTGCACAGCCCAGGCCTGGCCCTGGTTTGATCCTGCACAGCCCAGGCCTGGCCCTGGTTTGATCCTGCACAGCCCAGGCCTGGCCCTGGTTTTATCCTGCACAGCCCAGGCCTGGCTCTGGTTTGATCCTGCGCAGCCCAGGCCTGGCTCTGGTTTATCCCTGCACAGCGCAGGCCTGGCCCTGGTTTATCCCTGCACAGCCCAGGCCTGGCCCTGGTTTGATCCTGCACAGCCCAGGCCTGGCCCTGGTGTGATCCTGCACAGCCCAGGCCTGGCTCTGGTTTGATCCTGCACAGCCCAGGCCTGGCTCTGGTTTATCCCTGCACAGCCCAGGCCTGGCCCTGGTGTGATCCTGCACAGCCCAGGCCTGGCCCTGGTTTGATCCTGCACAGCCCAGGCCTGGCCCTGGTTTGATCCTGCACAGCCCAGGCCTGGCTCTGGTTTGATCCTGCACAGCCCAGGCCTGGCTCTGGTTTATCCCTGCACAGCCCAGGCCTGGCCCTGGTTTGATCCTGCGCAGCCCAGGCCTGGCCCTGGTTTGATCCTGCACAGCCCAGGCCTGGCCCTGGTGTGATCCTGCACAGCCCAGGCCTGGCTCTGGTTTGATCCTGCGCAGCCCAGGCCTGGCCCTGGTTTGATCCTGCACAGCCCAGGCCTGGCTCTGGTTTGATCCCTGCACAGCCCAGGCCTGGCTCTGGTTTATCCCTGCACAGCCCAGGCCTGGCCCTGGTTTATCCCTGCACAGCCCAGGCCTGGCCCTGGTTTGATCCTGCACAGCCCAGGCCTGGCCCTGGTTTATCCCTGCACAGCCCAGGCCTGGCTCTGGTTTATCCCTGCACAGCCCAGGCCTGGCTTTGGTTTAGTTTTGCAGTGTTTTACCCTGACCCTGTTAGTTTTTCAGTGTTTTACCCTGGCTTGGTTTATTTTGCAGTGTGCTGGACAGCCCGGGCCGGCTGGACGAGGAGCACCGGCTGATCGCTCGCTACGCCGCTCGCCTGGCTGCCGAGGCTGGCAGTGCTGTGAGTGAATATTGCTTTTTATCTTCCCTGTCTGCTCTGCCAGAATCAGCACTGAGTGCACAAGAGACAGAATTCCATCTTCAGACTCAGATGTTTATTAATTTATTAATTCTTATCCCTGTCACAGTGAGCTCTGCAGCACTTACAGCTAACAAGTTAAAAATGCAGAAATGGAGATGGATCTCTCTCCTTACAAGGTCTTTTAAACTTAAACTGTCCAATTAAGAACCAACACCTAAATGATTTTTACTTTTGACCCAATAACCAAACACCTATGACCCACAGTGTGGCATTTCCCATCCAGTTAAAAAGTGTCACCCAGAGCCATGAAGAAGAAGGTGAAGAAGGACAAAACCTCTGCCCCAAAACCTCCTTCTTGCTTTCTATATATTGCTGTATTCCAAAACCCCAAATTCTAAATTTTCCACCATGTGGTACTACACACTTTTATTCAAACCACACACCAGTGATTCCAGCTCTATCTCAATTTTGGAAGGCTTCTCCAGGGCCTCAGGTGAAAAGCAGTGTTCTCCTGGGGGGCAGAGAGCCCAAAATCCTCAGTTTCCAGGGCTCCCACAAGTGACCCTGTCCCTGCCACAGGCTCTGGGGGCACCACGAGGGGCTGGGATCCCAAACCTGCACAAAATCCCCAATTTGTGTTGGTGCAGCCCCATGGGGCAGGGGAGGGGGACTGGGGATGAGTCAGGGCAGTGGGGGAATAAGAGATCAATCCTGCAGAGGGAAAAATGTGCAGAAAACAAATCATGGGCAGCTGCTGGGGTGGGTTTATTCCGGGGGAAGCAGCCTGGGAGGGGAAAAGGTGGGTTTGGGTTTGCAGTTTGCAGGAGAAAATAAACAAAACACGTTTCCAGCTGGTAAAAAATCAACTCTGCTGTGACAGAAAATGGCTACAGGAGCACAACAAGGGTTTGCTGGAATTCCAGGGGATGTGTGCAGGCCAGGATGGTGGGATCCCTGATTTGGCTGGAGGACACACAATAAGAATTTTCTGGAATTCCAGGGGATGTTTGCAGGCTAGGATGGTGGGATCCCTAATTTGGCTGGAGCACACACAATAAGAATTTCCTGGAATTCCAGGGAATGTTTGCAGGCTAGATGGTGGGATCCCTGTTTTGGTTGGAGCACAGTAAGAATTTCCTGGAATTCCAGGGGATGTGTGCAGGCTAGCTGGATGCTGGGATCCCTGTCCTGGCTGGTTTGTCCAGAGTTTCCAGAATTATCTCCCACATTTCTGTGTGAAACCAGCACAGCTCTGGTGCTGCTGGGCATTCCCCTGTGCCCAGCTGTGGGATGGCACATCAGAGTCACTCTGTGCCCCAGGAGCACTGAAATACTCAGGGGACACAGTTCCAGGTTTGAGATGGAAAAGGAGGAAATTTCCATGTACCCTGTCAAATGCAAGCAAGTGCTGAGTCACTGTCACGTGGAAGGTGCTGGAAGGACTCTCAGTCATGGCTTGACTTCAGGTGGAATGAAAACTTCATTTCTGATTGCTCCTGAAAGGAGCTGGCTGTTAACACCCATCCATCCCAGCCTCTGGTGTGGAAATGGAGCCCCTCCTTGGCTGTGCAGGCAGCAGCACCTGGGCTGTGCTGAGGAACTGCATGTTGGTGCTGAACACACAGCCAGGAGATTTTTTTTCTTGACATGTTTAACCTTGGGAAGAGTTTTTGTGCACTCAGAGTTGGTGGCTGCAGTTTGCTCTGAGCAGCTGTGGCTGCCCCTGGATCCCTGGAAATGTCCCAGGGCAGGCTGGACACTGGGCTGGGAGCAGCTGGGACAGGAGAGGTGCAAGGGTGGGGTGGGATAAACAGTGAGGTTTGGTGTGATGGATTGGTGTGATGGATTGGTGTGATGGATAGGTGTGAGTGATTGGTGTAAGTGATTGGTGTGAGTGATTGGTGTGAGTGATTGGTGTGAGTGATTGGTGTGAGTGATTGGTGTGAGTGATTGGTGTGAGTGATTGGTGTGAGTGATTGGTGTGAGGGATTGGTGTGATGGATTGGTGTGATTGGTGTGAGTGATTGGTGTGAGTGATTGGTGTGAGGGATTGGTGTGAGTGATTGGTGTGAGTGATTGGTGTGAGTGATTGGTGTGAGTGATTAGTGTGAGTGATTGGTGTGAGGGATAGGTGTGAGTGATTGGTGTGAGTGATTGGTGTGAGTGATTGGTGTGATGGATTGGTGTGAGTGATTGGTGTGAGGGATTGGTGTGAGTGGATTGGTGTGATTGGTGTGAGTGATTGGTGTGAGTGATTGGTGTGAGGGATTGGTGTGAGTGATTGATGTGATTGGTGTGAGTGATTGGTGTGATGGATTGGTGTGAGTGATTGGTGTGAGTGATTGGTGTGAGGGATTGGTGTGAGGGATTGGTGTGAGTGATTGGTGTGAGTGATTGGTGTGAGGGATTGGTGTGATTGGTGTGAGGGATTGGTGTGAGTGATTGGTGTGAGTGATTGGTGTGAGGATTGGTGTGAGTGATTGGTGTGAGTGATTGGTGTGGAGTGATTGGTGTGAGATTGGTGTGAGGGATTGGTGTGAGTGATTGGTGTGAGGGATTGGTGTGAGGGATTGGTGTGAGTGATTGGTGTGAGGGATTGGTGTGAGTGATTGGTGTGAGGGATTGGTGTGAGGGATTGGTGTGAGTGATTGGTGTGAGGATTGGTGTGAGGGATTGGTGGAGTGATTGGTGTGAGGGATTGGTGTGAGGGATTGGTGTGAGGGATTGGTGTGAGTGATTGGTGTGAGTGATTGGTGTGGATTGGTGAGGATTGGTGTGTGAGTGATTGGTGTGGAGGGATTGGTGTGAGTGATTGGTGTGAGGGATTGTGAGGATTGGTGTGAGGGATTGGTGTGAGGATTGGTGTGAGGGATTGGTGTGAGTGATTGGTGTGAGTGATTGGTGTGAGTGATTGGTGTGAGGGATTGGTGTGAGTGATTGGTGTGAGGGATTGGTGTGAGTGATTGGTGTGAGTGATTGGTGTGAGGGATTGGTGTGAGGGATTGTGAGGGATTGGTGTGAGATTGGTGAGGGATTGGTGGAGGGATTGGTGTGAGTGATTGGTGTGAGGATTGGTGTGAGTGATTGGTGTGAGTGATTGGTGTGAGGGATTGGTGTGAGTGATTGGTGTGGAGTGGATTGGTGTGAGGGATTGGTGTGAGTGATTGGTGTGAGGGATTGGTGTGAGTGATTGGTGTGAGGGATTGGTGTGAGGGATTGGTGTGAGTGATTGGTGTGAGGGATTGGTGTGAGTGGGATTGGTGTGAGTGATTGGTGTGAGTGGATTGGTGTGAGGGATTGGTGTGAGTGATTGGTGTGAGGGATTGGTGTGAGGGATTGGTGTGAGTGATTGGTGAGGATTGGTGTGAGGGATTGGTGTGAGGGATTGGTGTGAGGGATTGGTGTGAGTGATTGGTGTGAGGGATTGGTGTGAGGATTGGTGTGAGTGATTGGTGGAGTGATTGGTGTGAGGGATTGGTGTGAGGGATTGGTGTGATTGGTGTGAGGGATTGGTGTGAGGGATTGGTGTGGAGTGATTGGTGTGGAGTGATTGGTGTGAGGGATTGGTGTGAGTGATTGGTGTGAGTGGATTGGTGTAGTGATTGGTGTGAGGGATTGGTGTGGAGTGATTGGTGTGAGGGATTGGTGTGAGTGATTGGTGTGAGTGATTGGTGTGAGGATTGGTGTGAGTGATTGGTGTGATGGATTGGTGTGAGGGATTGGTGTGAGTGATTGGTGTGAGGGATTGGTGTGAGTGATTGGTGTGAGTGATTGGTGTGAGGATTGGTGGAGTGATTGGTGTGAGGGATTGGTGTGGGGATGTGGAGTGATTGGTGTGAGTGATTGGTGTGAGGATTGGTGTGAGTGATTGGTGTGAGGGATTGGTGTGAGTGATTGGTGTGAGATTGGTGTGAGTGATTGGTGTGAGTGATTGGTGTGGAGTGATTGGTGTGAGGGATTGGTGTGAGTGATTGGTGTGAGGGATTGGTGTGAGTGATTGGTGTGAGGGATTGGTGTGAGTGATTGGTGTGAGTGATTGGTGTGAGGTGTGAGTGATGGTGGAGGGGATTGGTGTGAGATTGGTGGGAGGTTTGGTGTGATTGGTGTGAGGGATTGGTGTGAGTGATTGGTGTAGAGATTGGTGTGATAGTTGGTGTGAGTGATTGGTGTGGGATTGGTGTGAGGATTGGTGTGAGTGATTGGTGTGAGTGGATTGGTGTGAGGGATTGGGTAGGATTGGTGTATGATGGGGTGAGGATTGGTGTGAGGGATTGGTGTGAGTGATTGGTGTGAGGGATTGGTGTGATGGGATTGGTGTGAGTGATTGGTGTGAGGGATTGGTGTGAAAGATTGAGTGTGAGTGGTTGGTGTGAGGGATTGGTGTGAAGTGATTGGTGTGAGGGATTGGTGTGATGGATTGGTGTGAGGGATTGGTGTGAGTGGATTGGTGTGAGGGATTGGTGTGAGTGATTGGTGTGAGGATTGGTGTGAGGGATTGGTGTGAGTGATTGGTGTGAGTGGATTGGTGTGAGGGATTGGTGTGTAGAGATTGGTGTGATGGATTGGTGTAGGTGAGGATTGGTGTGAGTGATTGGTGTGATGAAAGTTGGTGTGAGTGGATTGGTGTGGAGTGGTGTGAGTGATTGGTGTGAAGTGAGTGTGGTGGATGGGATTGGTGTGAGATTGGTGTGATAGATTTGGTAGGGATTGGTGGTATGTGATTGGTGATTGGTAGTGAGATTGGTGTGAGAGTGGTGTGATGAGATTGGTGTGAGATGATTGGTGTGAGTGATTAGTGATGATTGGTGTGAAGGGATTGGTGTGAGTAGTTGGTGTGATAGTGATTGGTAGATTGGTGTGAGTGTGATTGGTGTAGAGATTGGTATGATAAGATTGAGTGTGAAGTAATTGGTGCTGGAGTGATTGGTGTAGTGAGATTGAGTGTAGTAGATTGAGTGTGAAGTAGTGGTGGAGTAGATTGGTGTGAATTGGTGTAGTGATTAGTGTGAGTGATTGGTGTAGTAGTGGTGTAGGATTGGTAATGGTTTGAGTGTGAGATTGGTGTGAAGTGGTGAGTGCTTGAGATTGGTATGAGATTTAGTGTGATAGATTGAGTGTGAAAGTGAGTGTGCAGTATTGGAGTGATTGGTGGGTATGTGATTGGTATGAGAGATTAGGTGTGAAATTGAGTATGTAGTGATTAGTGTAGTAATTGAATTGATAGAGATTAGTGTGAAGTAGATTGGTGCTGAAGTGATTGGTGTAGTAGTGAGTGCTTGATAGATTAGTGTAGTATTAGGGGTAGTGATTAGTGTGAGATTAGTGAAGTATTGGTGTGAAATTGGTATGATAGTGTGAAATTGGTAGCCAAAATTGGGGTAATGTAATTGGTAGAGATTAGTGCTTGAGAGATTGGTGTGAAGTTAGTGTAGTAGTGGGTATGAAAGTTTGAGTATGAGATTGCATGAAATTGACTTGAGAGTTAGTGTGATTAGTGATTGGATGTAGTTAGTGTATGAGAAATTAGTATGAAGTATTGATTGGTGTGAAGAGTAGTGCTTGAGTAAGTTTGGTATGAGATTGGTGCTTGAGTTGAGATTGGTATGAGTAAGATTGAGTAGTAATTGGTGCTGAGGGTAGTATGAGACTGGTATGAAAGTAATTGGTATGAAGCATTAGTATGAAGTATTAAAGTGATGAGATTAGTGTAGTGAGATTGGTATAGTAATTGGTATGGTAAGAGTAGTATGAGTGTAGAGATTGGTGTGAGGTAGTGTGAAGTTGGTGTGGAGTTGAATTGCATTGGTGTAGAGTAATTAGTATGAAGTAATTGGTGTGAGGAAAGTTAGTGAGTGATTGATGTAGTGGTGTGAGAATTGGTATGAAATGATTAGTGTGAAGTAATTAGTGTGTAGTGATTGGTGTGAAAGGGATTAGGTATGAGAGTAGTGCTTAAGAGTTGGTGTGTAGTGATGTGAGATTGTGAGATTGGTATGGTAGTTTAGTGTGAAATGTGAGTGTGAAGTAATTGGTATGAGTAATTGGTGTAGATTGGTGTAAAGTGATAGTGCTTGAAGTAATTGAGTATGAGATTAGTGTGATAGATTGGTGTAGATTGGTGCAAGTAATTAGTGTGAGTAATTAGATATTATGAGAGATAGTGTGAAAGTGATGGTAGTGATGATGATGTAAAGGATTAGTATGAAGTAATGTGAAATTGGTATGATTAGTGTGAGTAATTAGTATGAGTGACTAGTGTGAGATAGGTATGTAGTGATGAGTAAGTGATATGTGAGTAATGTAATGTGATGGATTAGTGTAAGAGTAGGTGTGTAGTGAGTGTGATGTGATTGAGGTGATTGGTGTGAGTGATTGGTGTGAGGGATTGGTGAGATTGGTGTGAGTGATTGGTGTGAGGGATTGGTGTGAGTGATTGGTGTGAGGGATTGGTGTGAGTGATTGGTGTGAGGGATTGGTGTGAGGGATTGGTGTGAGGGATTGGTGTGAGTGATTGGTGTGAGGGATTGGTGTGAGGGATTGGTGTGAGGGATTGGTGTGAGGGATTGGTGTGAGTGATTGGTGTGAGGGATTGGTGTGAGTGGTTGGTGTGAGGGATTGGTGTGAGTGATTGGTGTGAGTGATTGGTGTGAGTGATTGGTGTGAGTGATTGGTGTGAGTGATTGGTGTGAGGATTGGTGTGAGGGATTGGTGTGAGTGATTGGTGTGAGGGATTGGTGTGAGGGATTGGTGTGAGTGATTGGTGTGAGGGATTGGTGTGAGGGATTGGTGTGAGGGATTGGTGTGAGGGATTGGTGTGAGTGATTGGTGTGAGTGATTGGTGTGAGTGATTGGTGTGAGGGATTGGTGTGAGTGATTGGTGTGAGGATTGGTGTGAGGGATTGGTGTGAGGGATTGGTGTGAGTGATTGGTGTGAGTGATTGGTGTGATGGATTGGTGTGAGTGATTGGTGTGAGTGATTGGTGTGAGTGATTGGTGTGAGGGATTGGTGTGATGATTGGTGTGAGGGATTGGTGTGAGTGATTGGTGTGAGGGATTGGTGTGATGGATTGGTGTGAGTGATTGGTGTGAGGGATTGGTGTGATTGGTGTGAGTGGATTGGTGTGAGGATTGGTGTGAGTGATTGGTGTGAGGGATTGGTGTGAGGGATTGGTGTGAGTGATTGGTGTGGGGATTGGTGAGGGATTGGTGTGAGTGATTGGTGTGAGTGGATTGGTGTGAGGGATTGGTGTGAGTGATTGGTGTGAGGGATTGGTGTGAGTGATTGGTGTGAGTGATTGGTGTGAGTGATTGGTGTGAAGTGATTGGTGTGAGGGATTGGTGTGAGGATTGGTGTGAGGGGATTGGTGTGAGTGATTGGTGTGAGGATTGGTGTGAGTGATTGGTGTGAGGATTGGTGTGAGGATTGGTGTGATGGATTGGTGTGAGGGATTGGTGTGATGGATTGGTGGGGATTGGTGTGAGTGATTGGTGTGATGGATTGGTGTGAGGGATTGGGTGTGAGTGATTGGTGTGATGGATTGGTGTGAGTGATTGGTGTGAGGGATTGGTGTGATGGATTGGTGTGAGTGGATTGGTGAGATTGGTGTGAGTGATTGGTGTGAGTGATTGGTGTGAGATTGGTGTGAGGGATTGGTGTGAGGATTGGTGTGAGGATTGGTGTGAGGGATTGGTGTGAGTGATTGGTGTGATGGATTGGTGTGAGTGATTGGTGTGAGTGATTGGTGTGTGAGGGATTGGTGTGATGGATTGGTGTGAGTGATTGGTGTGATTGGTGTGAGGGATTGGTGTGATGGATTGGTGTGTGTGATTGGTGTGAGTGATTGGTGTGAGGGATTGGTGTGAGTGGATTGGTGTGAGTGATTGGTGTGAGGGATTGGTGTGAGTGATTGGTGTGAGTGATTGGTGTGAGTGATTGGTGTGATGGATTGGTGTGAGGGATTGGTGTGATTGGTGTGAGGGATTGGTGTGAGTGATTGGTGTGAGGGATTGGTGTGATTGGTGTGAGGGATTGGTGTGAGTGATTGGTGTGAGGATTGGTGTGATGGATTGGTGTGAGGATTGGTGTGAGGATTGGTGTGAGTGATTGGTGTGAGGGATTGGTGTGAGTGATTGGTGTGAGTGATTGGTGTAAGTGATTGGTGTGATGGATTGGTGTGAGGGATTGGTGTGATTGGTGTGAGGGATTGGTGTGAGTGATTGGTGTGAGGGATTGGTGTGATTGGTGTGAGGGATTGGTGTGAGTGATTGGTGTGAGGGATTGGTGTGATGGATTGGTGTGAGGGATTGGTGTGAGATTGGTGTGAGTGATTGGTGTGAGGGATTGGTGTGAGGGATTGGTGTGAGATTGGTGTGAGTGATTGGTGTGAGGGATTGGTGTGAGGGATTGGTGTGAGGGATTGGTGTGAGGGATTGGTGTGAGGGATTGGTGTGAGGGATTGGTGTGAGTGATTGGTGTGAGGGATTGGTGTGATGGATTGCTGTGAGTGATTGTTTTCATGGATTGCTGTGAGTGATTGGTGTGATTTGATTTGTGTGATTGGTGTGGTTTGATTTGTGTGATTTTGGTGATTTGTGTGATTGATTTGTGTGATTGATTTTTGTGATTGATTTTTGTGATTTGATTTGTATGATTTTTGTGATTTGGTGTGATTTTGGTGATTTGGTGTGATTTTGGTGATTTGTGTGATTGTGTAATTGCTGTGAATTGTGTGATTTTGGTGACGTGTAATTTGTGTGATTTGATTTGTGTGATTTTGGTGATTTGTGTGATTGATTTGTGTGATTGATTTTTGTGATTTGATTTGTATGATTTTTGTGATTTGGTGTGATTTTGGTGATTTGGTGTGATCTGTGTGATGTGATTTTGTGTGATTTCTGGGATTGATTTGTGTGATGTGTCATTGCTGTGATTTTGGTGTGATTTTGCTGTGATTTGTGTGATTGTGTAATTGCTGTGAATTGTGTGATTTTGGTGACGTGTAATTTGTGTGATTTGATTTGTGTGATTTTGGTGGTTTGTGTGATGGATTTGTGTGATTTCTGTGATTTCTGTGACTGATTTTTATGATTTGTGTGGTTTTGATGTAATGTGTGATCTCTGTGATTTGTGTGATAGATTTGTTTGATTCTGGTGACTTGTGTGGATTTGTGTGACCGGTGTGATGGTGTGTCATTTGTGTGTTTTGTGTGACATGTATGATTTGGTGTGATTTTGGTGTGATTTGTGTGATTGATTTGTATGGCTTGTGTCATTTGGTGTAATTTGTGTGATTTTGGTGACTTGTGTGATTTTGGTGTGATTTGTGTGATTTGTGTGATTTGATCTCTGTGATTTTTGTGATTTGATTTGTGTGACTTGTGTGATTAATTTGCGTGATTTTTGTGATTTGTGTGTTTTGTGTGATTTTGGTGTGATTGGTGTGAATGATTTGTTTGGATTTGTGTCATTTGTGTCATTTGGTGTGATTTGTATGATTTGATTTGTGTCATTTGTGTGACTTGATTTCTGTCATTTGTGTGATTTTGGTGATTTGGTGTGATTGTTGTAATTGTTGTGATTTGTGTGATTTGGAGTGATTTGATCTCTGTGATTTTTGTGATTTGATTTGTGTAACTGGTGTGATTGTGTGATTGGTGTGACTTATATGATTTGGTGTGATTTTGGTGTGATTGGTGTGATTTGTGTCATTTGGTGTAATTTGTGTGATTTTGGTGATTTGGTGTGATTTTGGTGATTTGTGTGGTTTGATCTCTGATTTTTGTGATTTGATTTGTGTGACTTGTGTGATTAATTTGTGTGATTTTGGTGATTGCTGTGATTGATTTGTGTGACTTGTGTGATTGGTGTACTTTGGTGTGATTTTGGTGATTTGTGTGATGTGTCATTTGTGTGATTTGTGTGATTTTGGTGACTTGTGTGATTTTGGGTGATTTGTGCGATATGATCTCTGTGATTTTTGTGATTTGATTTGTCTGATCTGATTTCTGTGATTTGTCTGATCTGATTTCTGTCATTGGTTTTTGTGATTTCTGTGATTTGATTTGTCTCATTGATTTTGGTGATCTGATTTTTGTAATTTGATTTGTGTCATTGATTTTGATGATCTGATTTCTGTGATTTGTCTGATCTGATTTGTGTCATTGATTTCTGTGATTTCTGTGATTTGATTTGTCTCATTGATTTTGGTGATCTGATTTGTGTCATTGATTTTGGTGATGTGATTTCTGTGATTTGTGTCATTGATCTCTGATTTGTGTGATTTGATTTGTGTCATTGATTTTGGTGCTGTGATTTCTGTGATTTGTGTCATTGATTTTGGTGATGTGATTTCTGTGATTTGTGCCATTGATCTCTGTGATTTGTGTGATTTGTCTCACTGATTTTGGTGCTGTGATTTCTGTGATTTGTGTCATTGATCTCTGTGATTTGTGTGATTTGATTTGTCTCATTGATTGTTATGATCCTGATTTCTGGACCCCTCTCTCCCCAGCCCCGTCCCCCGGCTGACCTGGGCTTCAGTTTTGATGCCAACAAGCAGCAGAGGCAGCTGATAGCAGAGCTGGAGAACAAGAACAGGTACAGCCCTGGGCTGCTCACCCCCACTGCCTGCATTATTAATCATTAACTGATGAGTCACTTATTAATGAGCTCATTATCCGGGGGGAGGGGCTGCCCTGCTCCCCAGGGAGGGGTTGATCTCTAATCTTCTTAAAATCACCTTCACCAACACTGAGCACTGGGAGCTCACAGCACATCCAGCAAACCTGAGCTGGGATCTGATCCCAGAAATCCCTGAAACCCCCAGTCCTGGGCTGGTCCCCCAGCAGGAAAGGGGGGACTGTGCCCTGTGCCCAGGTGAGACCCCACCTGCAGAGCTGCCCCAGCCCTGGGGATCCCAGCAGCACAAGGAGCTGGAGCTGCTGCAGAGCCCAGAGGAGCCCCAGAGCAGCTGCAGGGCTGGAGCCCCTCTGCTCTGAGCCAGCCTGGGAGAGCTGGGGGTGCTCAGTGGAGAGGAGAAGGGTCCAGGGAGAGCTCAGAGCCCCTGGCAGGGCCTGAAGGGGCTGCAGGAGCTGCAGAGGGACTGGGGACAGGATGGAGGGACAGGACCCAGGGAATGGCTCCCACTGCCAGAGGGCAGGGCTGGCTGGGATCCTGGGCAGGAATTGTTCCTGGCAGGGTGGGCAGGGCTGGCACAGGGTGCCCAGAGGATCCCTGGCAGTGCCCAAGGCCAGGCTGGACACTGGGGCTGAGACAGTGGGGGGTGTCCCCATGGCAGGGGTGGCACTGGGGGGCTCTGGGGTCCCTGCCATGGTGTCCCTGAGCTCACAGCCCTGTCCCCAGGCACCCCCAGCAGTGGGCAGAGGCTGCTCCAGGGAAGTTTGGAAGTTTGCTCCAAGGGAAGTTTGGAGCAGCAGCAGTTCCTGGAGAGCAGGAGCAGCTCGGTCCTGGCTCTGCTGCAGCCCCAGTGCTCTGCCCAGGGTCCTTGCAGGTATTTGGGAAGGTTCCTGGAGGTCCTGGGTGAGGAGATGTCTCTCAGTGCTCTCCCTGCCATCAGCAGCTCGGGCAGAAGGAGAGCTGGAGGTGCCCCTGCTCCTGGCAGGGTTCCCCCCTGCTGCCCTGAGCCCTTGGGCAGCCCTGCTCAGGGCCTGGGCTGTGCTGCTCCCCTGGCACACCCTGAGGGTCCCTTTGTGTCCCTGCGGGCTGTGCTGGGCAAACTGGGACCCTCCCAGTGCTGCTGCAGAGCACCTGCAGGGCAGGGAGGGCTGGGAGGGGCACCCTGGGGCTGGAGAGCAGTGCAGTGAGTGAATCCATCCTTGTGGGTAGTGCATCCCCTGGGCTGTGCTTACACCCCTCGTGTTATAAATGAGACAAAATCCCCATAGTCAGCAAAATTTGGATTACTTTATTTTATACAGACAGAGCACTGGGGGTACATGGGGGGCACTGCCCACTCCATGCTCCACCCAGCTTTGGTTTGCAGCTCCCTTTACAGCACAGGCTCCTTGTAGTCATCAATCATTGTTATTGTTTTGCTGTCATAATCCTGCCAGGTGAGCAGTGGTGGTCGGTGGCATCTCTGGACAGTTTGTCAGTCCCACAGATAACCATCCAGTCTGGGTAGATAAATGGCAGAGGCCAGGCAGTCTGCTCTCAGGGATGGGCTGCAATTGGTCACACAGATCTGGAAATCTGATTTTGCAGGATCTGCTGGGCTGTGGGAAAGCCTTGTTTTGCAAGCTGTCAGTAGATACAACTTATTTAGAAACATAATATTAATAACAGGGGGATTTAAACCAGAATTATTTAATCCTATATTTTCCTTTCTTTAGTGTCATGCTTCATTTCAGACTTAATTATTCTGGTTTATACAAACCCCGATGCTTTGGTGATGAGCACTGACGTGTCTGTGTGTCTGTCTGTCTGTCTGCGTGTCTGTCCGCGTGTCTGTCCGCGTGTCCATCCGTGTGTCTGTCCATGTCTGTCGGTGTGTCTGTCCGTGTGTCCGTGTGTCTGTCCGTGTCTGTCCATGTCTGTCCGTGTGTCTGTCCGTGTGTCTGTCCATGTCTGTCGGTGTGTCTGTCGGTGTGTCTGTCCGTGTGTCTGTCGGTGTGTCTGTCCGTGTCTGTCGGTGTGTCTGTCCGTGTCTGTCCGTGTGTCTGTCCATGTCTGTCCGTGTGTCCGTGTGTCTGTCCGTGTGTGTCTGTCCGTGTGTCTGTCCGTGTGTCTGTCCGTGTCTGTCGGTGTGTCTGTCCGTGTGTCCGTCCGTGTGTCTGTCCGTGTGTCCGTGTGTCCGCCCGCAGGGAGATCCTGCAGGAGATCCAGCGGCTGCGGCTGGAGCACGAGCAGGCCTCGCAGCCCACGCCCGAGAAGGCGCAGCACAATCCCACGCTGCTGGCCGAGCTGCGCCTGCTGCGGTAACGGGGCGGGCGGGGCGGGGGCTACCGACCTGGGCTAGTGGGCTACACACCTGGGCGGCGGGGCTACCGACCTGGAATGCTGGGCTACCGACCTGGGCGGGCAGGGCTGCTGAGCTACCGACCTGAGCTGCTGGGCTAGTGACCTGGGCTAGTGGGCTACTGACCTGGGCGAGCAGGGGGGGCTGCTGGGCTAGTGACCTGGGCTAGTGGGGGGAGCTGTTGGGCTACAAACCGGGGCTGCTGGGCTACTGACCTTGGCTAGTGTCCTGGACTGCTGGGCTACTGAGCCAGGCTGCTGGGCTACCGACCTGTGCTGCTGGGCTGGTGGGTGGGGCATGCAGGGGCAGCAGCTGGAGCCGTTCTAGGGGTCAATAAAACCCTCCCTGTGAATGGCCTGCACAGCCATGGGGTCAGGGAATGGTCTGGAGGGGGAGGGACCCCAGTGCCACCCCAGTGCCAGCCCCAGAGCCATCCCAGTGCCACCCCCAGTGCCACTCCCAGTGCCACCCCAGAGCCACCCCAGTGCCACCCCCAGTGCCACTCCCAGTGCCACCCCCAGAACCCCCAGTGCCACCCCAGTGCCAGCCCCAGAGCCATCCCAGTGCCACTCCCCAGTGCCACCCCCAGAGCCACCCTCCAGTGCCACCCCAGAGCCCCCAGAGCCACTCCCAGTGCCACTCCCAGTGCCACCCCAGAACCCCCAGTGCCACCCCCAGTGCCAGCCCCAGAGCCATCCCAGTGCCACCCCCAGTGCCACCCCAGTGCCACTCCCAGTGCCACTCCCAGTGCCACTCCCCAGTGCCACCCCAGAGCCCCCAGTGCCACCCCCAGTGCCACCCCAGAGCCACCCCAGTGCCACCCCCAGTGCCACCCCAGTGCCAGCCCCAGAGCCATCCCCAGTGCCACCCCCAGTGCCACCCCAGTGCCACTCCCAGTGCCACTCCCAGTGCCACTCCCAGTGCCACCCCAGAACCCCCCCAGTGCCACTCCCAGTGCCACCCCAGAGCCACCCCCGCCATGGCAGGGACACCTCCCACTGTCCCCAGTGCCCAGCCTGGCCTTGGGCACTGCCAGGGATCCTCTGGGCACCCTGTGCCAGCCCTGCCCACCCTGCCAGGAACAATTCCTGCCCTCTGGCAGTGGGAGCCATTCCCTGGGTCTGTCCCTCAGCAGAGGGCTCCCACCTCAGCTTCCCTGCAGCCCCCCCAGATCCTTAATTTGGGAGCCACAGCCTGCAGCACCCAGACCCTGGGAGGAACAGCCAGGGTGGTCAATACTGGTTAATATTCCACAGGTGGTTAATAGCCAGGGTGGTTAATATTGTAAATATTCAGAGGTGGTTAATATTTGTCAATATTCCAGAGGTGGTTAATAGCCAGGGTGATCAGTGTTTGTTAAATATTCCAGAGGTGGTCAATATTTGTCAATATTCCAGAGGTGGCTAATACCCAGTATGGTTAATATTTGTTAATATTCCAGAGGTGGTTAATACCCAGGGAGGTTAATATTGTAAAATATTCCAGAGGTGGTTAATAGACAGGGTGGTCAATATTTGTGAATATTCCAGAGGTAGTTAATAGCCAGGGTGGTCAATATTTGTCAATATTCCAGAGTTTTCTGTCCTTTCAAGAGCAGCCCTTGTTGCAATTCCCAGGGTGGGTCATCCATGGAGCTCAGCTGTTCCAGGAGATGTTTTCAGTGGGTGCCACAGGCTGCTGCAGCAGCGTCCCCTGGGGCCATGAGCAGTCCCTGGTCCCTGGGTGAGCAGTCCCTGGTCCCTGGGTGAGGCCATTGCTCAGCCCGGGCTGGCTCTGGGGCAGGCTGACGTCTGTCTGAGCCGCTCCTTTATTACTCACTGCTTTCCCTTTTTAGCCGCAGAGCCTCAGTCATGGCTCCCGAAATAGCTGCAGACAGGTTTGTGCAGCCAGGGGGAGGCAAGGGAAGGTCACTGCTCCTCCTCCTCCTCCTCCTCCTCTGCTGCTGTCACCTGGCTGCTGCTGCAGGACGTGTCCCGGCTGCTCCATCACTCCAGAGCAGCTCTGGGCTGCCCCTCCTGCAGCCTTCCCTCCCCCTTCCCTCCCCCTTCCCTCCCAGAGCTCACCCTGCTCTGTCTCAGCTCCTCAGGATGCCAGCTCTGATGTTCAAAGACAGAAAAAGTGCTTTTTGTAGGTTTTTTTCTCACAATGCTCTGCTGCTGAGCAGGGTTTGCCTCTGCCTGTGGCTGGAGCAGCTCTCAGGGTTTGGGGGAGCAGGGAATTGTCACCTCCAGGGTCATGGTGGCTGTGCTGAGCTGCACTCCAGGTGTTGAATGGGGAGCAGGACCATGATGGGACCCAGAGTGACTGACACAGAATTCCCTGGGGAGGTTGGAAACACCCCAAGCAGGTTTGAAACACCCCAAGTTCATTTTCTGCCTCTTTCTCCCATGTCCCTGGCACAGGCAGAGGAAGGATGAGCTGGAGCAGAGGATGTCAGCCCTGCAGGAGAGCAGAAGAGAGCTGATGGTGCAGCTGGAGGGGCTGATGAAGCTGCTCAAAGTAAGGAACTGCTGCTGCTGGGAGGCAGCTCACCCCAAAAACCTCCTGGGCTCTGGGATCCTGCTCTGCTCTCACACCCCAAAAACCTCCCTGGGCTCTGGGATCCTGCTGTGCTCTTACACCCCAAAACCTCCCTGGGCTCTGGGATCCTGCTCTGCTCTCACACCCCAAAACCCTCCCTGGGATCCTGCTGTGCTCTCACACCCCAAAAACCTCCCTGGGCTCTGGGATCCTGCTGTGCTCCCACACCCCAAAAACCTCCCTGGGATCCTGCTGTGCTCTCACACCCCAAACCCTCCCTGGGCTCTGGGATCCCTGCTCTGCTCTCACACCCCAAAAACCCTTCTGGGCTCTGGGATCCTGCTGTGCTCTCACACCCCAAAAACCCTTCTGGGCTCTGGGATCCTGCTGTGCTCTCACACCCCAAAAACCTCCCTGGGCTCTGGGATCCTGCTGTGCTCTCACACCCCAAAAACCTCCCTGGGATCCCTGCTGTGCTCTCACACCCCAAAAACCTCCCTGGGATCCCTGCTGTGCTCCCACACCCCAAAAACCTCCCTGAGATCCCTGCTGTGCTCTCACACCCCAAACCCTTCCTGAGGAGCAGCAAGAGTTTGCCAAAAGCCAGTTCCATCCCAGCTCTGTTGGGGTGCAGGTTAATGGTTTTTGTGTGGGTCAAATCTCCAGAATCTGAGATTTAGAGTGGTTTAAAGTTTGGTTTGGGGCTCAGCACCTCTTACTCTGCCTGGGAACTGACCTGGGGGCAGGGCAGGGACAGGAGGGGCCCTGCCCAGCCCCTGCCTCACCTGGGGCTCCTGTCTGGGGCTTGTGCTGCCTCTGAGCTCCAGCAAATGCCTCTGTTTGGGCTCCTCCCTGGTGTTTGTGGAGCTCCCAGCTGCTGACTGGCCTGGGAAATTCTGCCACACCTTTGTCCTTTGCTTTCAATCAGACAAGAGCCCCCTGAGAAAAAAGGGGCAAAGACAAGTGCCCCAAAGTGCTGGGGGAGTGGGGGAGAGGCCTGGCAGGGGTGGCAGTGGCACAGGGGGTGGCCTGGCAGGGGTGGCAGTGGCACAGGGGTGGCAGTGGCACAGGGGGTGGCAGTGGCACAGGGGAGGCCTGGCAGGGGTGGCAGTGGCACAGGGGGTGGCAGTGGCACAGGGGGGTGGCAGTGGCACAGGGGAGGCCTGGCAGGGGTGGCAGTGGCACAGGGGGTGGCAGTGGCACAGGGGTGGCAGTGGCACAGGGTGGCCTGGCAGGGGTGGCAGTGGCACAGATCAGCTGTGGGCACATCTGGATGGCTCCAGGAAAACTCAGAGCTCTGCACTCAGAAGGGACAATGAATTCCCAGTGTCTGGGACTCAGAAGTGCCATCACTCCTCAGCCTGGGCCTCCATCCTGGGGAGGGATTGCAGCCCCTGCCTCCATCCTGGGGAGGGATTGCAGCCCCTGCCTCCATCCTGGGGAGGGATTGCAGCCCCTGCCTCCATCCTGGGGAGGAATTCCAGCCCCTGCCTCCATCCTGGGGAGGAATTTCAGCCCCTTCCTCCATCCTGGGCAGGAATTGCAGCCCCTTCCTCCATCCTGGGCAGGAATTCCAGCCCCTTCCTCCATCCTGGGCAGGAATTTCAGCCCCTTCCTCCATCCTGGGCAGGAATTCCAGCCCCTTCCTCCATCCTGGGGAGGGATTGCAGCCCCTGCCCTGGTCCTGGGGAGGGATGTCCATCCAGGGGGTGAGGATCACACCCTCAGCAGGGTGTGGTTTATTCCCCCTCCCTGGGCACCTGGGCACACCCTCCCATGGTTGGGAATTCTGTTTTCCCTGAAGCCAGTGGTTCTGCTCTGTGCTTTTCCTGCTCAGCCCATTAATGTCTGACTTCTAAAATCACAGCAATCGTGGAATCCCAGGATGGTTTGGGTTGCAAGGGGCCTCAAACCCCCCCAGTGCCACCCCTGCCATGGCAGGGACACCTCCCAGTGTCCCACTGCCCCCAGTGTCCAGCCTGGCCTTGGGATCCAGGGGCAGCCCCAGCTCCCTGCAGCCTCTGCTGGATTAAAGCCTCTTCCAGAACAGTCTGCTCTGGAGCTGGAGGGATCCAAAGTGGAAAATTCCCTGCCAGTGCAAATTTGTGCACAGTTAAGAATTCCTGCCTGGCTTTCAGAGTGAGCTGTGTGCATTCTCCCTCCATGGAGGCCAGGGCACTTTGCCCCTGAGCTGTGCCCAGGCTTTAACCCTTTCAGCAGGGCCAGCTGAGCCCTCAGCCCCTGCTCTGGGGGGCTCTGTGCCCTGCCCAGGGTTTGCACAGACATCTGTTAGACCTGGGAAAAGCAAGCTGGGTGTTGAGGGGTTCACTGCCCCTCTGCTGCTTTCCCTGGCTCTGGGGAGCCCCCAGGCACCCAGCAGGGATTTATTCCCTGCTCTGCTCACTGTGCTGAGGGTGCTGTGGGTCAGTCTCCTGTGTCTGTGCTGTGCCCTCAGAAACCAGACTGGGACAGGTTCAAGGAGCCAAACCAGCTTTTCTTGGCCAGGTCTCCTTCCCCTGGAGTTCTGCAGCTCCTGTGTCACCTGTAAATGGGGCCCTGGATGTTGAGACATAAATATGAATAAAGTCATGACAGGGTCAGGCCATGGAATCCCAGACTGGTCTGGGTGGGGAGGGACCCTAAAACCCCCCCAGTGCCGTGGCAGGGACACTCCCACTGTCCCCAGTGCCCAGCCTGGCCTTGGGCACTGCCAGGGATCCTCTGGGCACCCTGTGCCAGCCCTGCCCACCCTGCCAGGAACAATTCCTGCCCAGGATCCCACCAGCCCTGCCCTCTGGCAGTGGGAGCCATTCCCTGGATCCTGTCCCTCCATCCTTGTCCCCAGTCCCCCTCCATGTCCCCTGGAGTCCCTTCAGGCCCTGCAAGGTCCCATTTAGGTCACCCCAATAAACTTCTTTAAGCTTCTCCCCTCCCTGTTGGAATGCCCACCCCCAGCCCACCAGCAATCCCCTGCCCTGCCCCAGGTACTCCTCACTCAGGTAATTATGTTAAGCTGCAATTTCCCCAGCCTGCTGAGCTAAAAATACCATTTCTTGTAGATACCTGTGACACCTTTTCTCATGATTGGTGTCAGAGCTCCAGGGAAGGGATGGGGCAGACACAGGATCCTCCCTACCCCTGCTCAGGGTTTCCCCCAGCCCTGCTGCCCCCAGGCTCCCTTTTGTTCCTGATGGTGCTGTTTATTCCCAGCTCTCATTTTCAGTGCTTTTAGCCCTGCCAGACACGATTTTCCCCCTCCAGGTTTTAGCTTCTCTCATCACTTGGAGCTCTTCAAAACTCTTCATGTATAATTTACATCAGCTGTAAAGCTTTCATGGGTTTTTTTCCATTTTCTTATGCAGTGTTTTTTTACATTTTTAGTGCTGCCTGCATTTCACCATTTAGGGCTGGGTTGAGCTCACCCAGCTCTGCTGGCCTGAGAGTTTGGGTGGGATTGCTGTTGGTGGGTCCTCCCAAGCCAGGACATCCCTGATTCCAGGAAAGCCACCTGAGCATCCCTGGCTGTGCCCTGGAGCTCCATCCACCTTCCCCACTCTGTGCTGGTGGGACTCAGGGCAGGGAAGGGCCCTGAAATAAGGTCCCTTGCAAGGCAACCCATTTCTGCTTCTGGGATTTCTGACCCCTCTGCTTCTGTGACTTCTGACAATTCCCATTCTGGGATTTCTGTCATTCCTGACCGTTCTCATTCTGTGATTTCTATCCATTCCCATTCTGTGATTTTTGACCATTTCTGGTTCTGTGACTTCTGACAATTCCCATTCTGTGATTTCTGATTGCTCTGGTTCTGTGACTTCTGATAATTCCCATTCTGTCATTTCTGACCATTCCTATTCTGTGATTTCAGACCACTCCAGTTCTGTGATTTCTGTGATTTCTGACCCCTCTGGTTCTGGGATTTCTGACAATTCCCATTCTGGGATTTTTGTCATTTCTGACCATTCCCATTCTGGGATTTTTGTCATTTCTGGCCATTCCCATTCTGTGATTTCTGACCCCTCTGGTTCTGTGATTGCTGATAATTCCCATTCTGTCATTTCTGATTGTTCTGGTTCTGTGATTGCTGATAATTACCATTCTGTGATTTCTGGCCATTCCCATTCTGTGATTTCTGACCCCTCTGGTTCTGTGATTCCTGGCTATTCCCATTCTATCATTTCTGACCATTCCCATTCTGTGATTTCTGACCCCTCTGGTTCTGTGATTCCTGGCTATTCCCATTCTATG
The DNA here is from genome assembly GCA_034336665.1 of Luscinia megarhynchos. Taxonomy (NCBI): domain Eukaryota; kingdom Metazoa; phylum Chordata; class Aves; order Passeriformes; family Muscicapidae; genus Luscinia; species Luscinia megarhynchos. Next base: position 476,607 of record CM067565.1, on the reverse strand, counting down.
ATTTCTGCCCATTCCCATTCTGTCATTTCTGCCCATTCCCATTCTGTGATTTCTGACCCCTCTGGTTCTGTGATTCCTGGCTATTCCTGTGATTTCTGTGATTTCTGCCCATTCCCATTCTGTCATTTCTGACCTTTCTGGTTGTTTGAGTTAATTAAACCCCCCTGGGGGTCCTGCCTGATGTTCCTGGGCCCTCCCCAGGCTGCTGCAGTTGAGAGTCAGTGCTGGGTTTTTGGAGTTTCCCACATTCCCCCCAGGAAAGCTGCACTTCTGGCTGGGGGCTGCAGTGTGGGGATGCCCTGGGCTGGAGGGAAGGGAGCTGTGTGGGCCCCATCCCTGGCAGTGCCATGGCCAGGTCCTGCACCCTGGGGTGCTGGAGGAGCCCCTGGGAGGGTGCAGGGTGGGGTTGGGGCCAGGCTGTGTGGGGCTGTGGCTTGGCTTTCCCTCCCTGCTGCAGTGTGAGCACTCCCCGGGCCCTGTCTGCTCCTGCCAGGCTCCCAGGGTCAGCCCCAGGGAACGCAGCAGGCAGATCCCCCTCCCCTGCTCCCATTTCCCCACAGCCACTTCCTGCAGAGATTTATCCCTGCACTGCCCAGCCCCAGCCACTCTGTCCCTCCCCAGAGCCTTTTCACACCTGTCCTCAATGCCAGGGCCTCGTTTTCAATCTAACAACTCTTTCTTTTGTGGGGTGGAGATGAATTAAAATATTTGCCCTGACCTGGGTCTCTGTATTTGGGGGTGGATCCTGTATTTGGGGGATGGATCCTGTATTTGGGGTGGATCCTGTATTTGGGATGGATCCTGTATTTGGGATGGATCCTGTATTTGGGGCTGGATCCTGTATTTGGGGCTGGATCTGGTTCCTGTTTCTCCCTGTGACCAATGTCCCCTGTGCTCCCAGCCCTGTGTCCCCAGCTGCTGTGGTGCTGCAGGTCCTGGCTCCTGTTCTGTCCCTTCCCTGTGTATTTTGGTGAAAATTGCTTTTCACATGCTCATGAATGTTTCCCCTCTCTCTCCTCTTTTCTCTTGTCTCCAGGAAGAAGAGCAGAAGCAGGCAGTAAGTTGACTTCCCTTTGTAGGTGATCTGTTTTTTCTCCTTCCTGCATGAAATCCATGTTCTGTTAATTGCTTTGTGTGCAGATACACCCAGGGGTGGGGGTTGTGCTGGGAGAGGAGCACAGACCGTGTGCCCAGAGCTTTCCCTCTCCAGGCAGTTTTTGCCCAGGCTGCTGTGGAATCCTGCCACTGGGAATTCTCAGCTGCCTCATCCCCGCGGTTGTGGGAGATCCTGGGAGGGCTCCACGTGCTCAGGGAGCCTTTTGCCTCTCCAGGAATCCCTTCATTTGCCTCCTTGCCGTGCATGGGAACTACTTCCTGCTTTAATAATCTGGGCACGGCTGGTCTGGGGCATCCCACAGGGCTGGGATGGGAGCAGCAGCATCACCGGGCTCTGCTGCTGCTTGATTCCCATTGCTGTGCTGCTGTGCTGGTGCAGGATCCACTGCAGAGGGAGCCCTCTGCCTCCCTCAGATGTGCAGAGCCTCTGCCAGCAGGACTCGTGCAGCTTTTCCAACATGGTTTCCTTCCCCCAGAGCTGCCACAGCCACAAATGTGTGTTTGCACCTCGGGGGTTCCTGATTCTCACTCATCACTGGGCTTGGGCACAGTGCTTGGCAGGTCTGGGCACGTGGATTTCGTAGGGAAGCAGGAATTTGGAATGGAATTTGGGAAGCAGGAATCGGGAATCAGGAATTTTGGGGTGGCTGTTGCTGAAAACATTGATTTCCACCTGCTGAAAGTGGTCTGTGCTGACTCTGGATGGTTTTGGTGCTGTTCCTGTTGTTTGTTCTGGCACCAGCCTGAGGTGCTGGTGAGTGGGCACTCCCCAGTTCATTGTTAGGAAATGATGGAATCCTGGAATGGTTTGGGTGGGAAGGGGCCTCAAAGCTCACCCATCCCCCCCTGCCGTGGCAGGGCCACCTCCCACTGCTCTCCAAACCCTGCCCAGCCTGGCCTGGGACATCCCCAGGGCTCCAGCTGCTCTGGGAGTTCCATCCCAGCCCCTCCTCACCCTGCCAGGGCAGGATTGTGCAGTGTCCCAGCCAGAGCCCTCCCGGGGTGTGCAGGAGGTTCCTGGCTGGGTTTATTCTGCAGGGTGCTCTGGGGGAAGGAGAGGCCCCAGGCAGGCCAGCCCTGCTCCCTGTGCCCCTGGATGTCACCCTGTGTGTGGCCCTGGAACGATGCCCTGCAGGGAAAGGCTGCAGTGACAGCTCCACTCCTGTGCTGGGCTGCCAGCTGCAGTGGATGCACAAAAAGGCAAATACCACAGCAGGGAAGAAGCTGACCAGTCTTGGGTCCCTTTTTTTCCCTGGACTGTTGTGTCAGGAGGAGAATAAAGAGCCAAAACTAAACTGACATCAGCACAGTGACATTCCCTGCAGGCCATTCCTCTGGAATCAGGAATGCAGGAGCCAGAATGGATTTGAAGCTCAAGAAATGCAGATTTTGGCCAAGTGAAGAATGATGTGTGGTCTGTAGGAACTGACACTTTGCATCCTTCCCTTTGCATGGGCTGCCCCACGTGTCTGAGGGGCAGAGCCCCACAGAGAGCACCCAGAGCAGCCCTGGTGCTCAGCACAGCTCTGGGCTTGTCCTGCCCCACCCCAGCCTGTCCCCAGCCCCATCCAGCTGTGGGGAGGTGCAGGAGCAGCTCAGGTGTGCCAGGGTGAGGATCCCCCCAGCAGGAGTTTCTGCAGAGCAGCCATGGCTCACACCAGCATCACTTTGGGAACTCCTGCTCTCTCATTCCTGGTCAGTTCATGGCAGGGATTTCTGTCACAATTGCTGACACCATTTCTGCTGCTGGCATTTCCACAGCCCCTGATGCTCCACCAAGCTGCTGTTGTGTCCTGGGCTGTCCCTGGAGGAGCAGAGCTGCAGCTGCGATGCAGCCACAAGCTGTTCCTGGCCCAGCACTGCTCCCAGCACTGCTGGGAGTGTCCCAGCCAGCAAACCCCTAATTTGCAGCAGCAGCCTGTCCCTGTCCCAGCTGTGAGAAGCTGGGATCATCTGCTCCCCATTAAAGCTCTTTGTTGTGCAGTGGGAGGAGCAGCAGAGGAGCTCCGGGTGCCAGGGGAGCGTGGCAGGGATTCCCAGGGTGTCCCAGAGCAGCCTCAGGGCACAGAGCAGCTCCAGAGAGGGACATTCCCTCAGCAGAGGGTGGGGGCTGTGGGACGGGGGGCAGGGGGCTCAGGAGGGGCAGGCTGGGCTTCCAGCACCAGAGGTGTGTGCCCACCCCCCAGCCCCATGGACAGCAGGCAGCCGTTCCCACGGCTCAGGGGCTGCCAGCAGTGCCAGGGCACAGCCCTGAGCCAGCTGAGCCACCTCAGGGGGGGCAGCAGCAGAGCCAGGCAGCCCAGAGCCCTGTCCTTCCAAAATCCTGACCCCACAGCCCTCTCCTTCCAAAAACCACAGCCCTGTCCTCCCCAGAAACCACAGCCCTGTCCTTCCAAAATCCTGACCCAGAGCCCTGTCCTTCCAAAAACCACAGCCTGTTCTTCCCAAAAACCACAGCCCTGTCCTTCCAAAAACCACAGCCCTGTCCTCCCAAAAACCACAGCCTGTTCTTCCCAAAAACCACAGCCCTGTCCTTCCAAAAACCACAGCCCTGTCCTTCCAAAAACCACAGCCCTGTCCTTCCAAAAACCACAGCCTGTTCATCCCAAAAACCACAGCCCTGTTCTTCCCAAAAACCACAGCCCTGTCCTTCCAAAAACCACAGCCTGTTCTTCCCAAAAACCACAGCCCTGTCCTCCCCAAATCCTGACCCACAGCCCTGTCCTCCCCAAATCCTGACCCACAGCCCTGTCCTCCCAAAAACCACAGCCCTGTCCTTCCCAAATCCTGACCCCCCAGCCCTGTCCTTCCAAAAACCACAGCCTGTTCTTCCCAAAAACCACAGCCCTGTCCTCCCCAAAAACCACAGCCCTGTCCTCCCAAAAACCACAGCCCTGTCCTCCCAAAAACCATAGCCCTGTCCTTCCAAAAACCATAGCCCTGTCCTTCCCAAATCCTGACCCACAGCCCTGTCCTCCCCAAACCCAGAGCATCTCCCAGTGGGATGATGGAATTTTCTCAGCCATGCCCTGGGGACTCACTGGCCATGAACAGGAGATATCCCCTGGAGTGAGGGTGGGCTGTGGGAAGATAAAGATGATTGCCCAGCTGGTTTAAAGGTGGGGATAAACACCCAGCCCTGGTCACATCCTGCTCTGTAATCCAAGAAAAAGGGGACTCAGTCCCAAAGAGGATCCAGAGGATGGATTCAGTCTCACAGAGGATCCAGAGGATGGATTCAGTCTCACAGAGTTCCCAGAGGATGGATTCAGTCTCACAGGATCCAGGGGATGGATTCAGTCTCACAGAGTTCCCAGAGGATGGATTCAGTCTCACAGAGTTCCCAGAGGATGGATTCAGTCTCACAGAGTTCCCAGAGGATGGATTCAGTCTCACAGAGGATCCAGGGGATGGATTCAGTCTCTAGAGTTCCCAGAGGATGGATTCAGTCCCACAGAGGATCCAGAGGGATGGATTCAGTCTCACAGAGTTCCCAGAGGATGGATTCAGTCTCACAGAGGATCCAGAGGATGGATTCAGTCTCACAGAGTTCAGAGGGATGGATTCAGTCCCACAGAGTTCCCAGAGGATGGATTCAGTCCACAGAGGATCCAGAGGATGGATTCAGTCTCACAGAGTTCCCAGAGGATGGATTCAGTCCCACAGAGGTTCCAGAGGATGGATTCAGTCCCACAGAGGATCCAGAGGATGGATTCAGTCTCACAGAGTTCCCAGAGGATGGATTCAGTCTCACAGAGGTTCCAGAGGATGGATTCAGTCCCACAGAGGTTCCAGAGGATGGATTCAGTCCCACAGAGGATCCAGGGATGGATTCAGTCCTGAGGTTCCAGAGGATGGATTCAGTCTCACAGAGTTCCCAGAGGATGGATTCAGTCCCACAGAGTTCCCAGAGGATGGATTCAGTCTCACAGAGTTCCCAGAGGATGGATTCAGTCCCACAGAGTTCCCAGAGGATGGATTCAGTCCCACAGAGGATCCAGAGGATGGATTCAGTCCCACAGAGTTCAGAGGATGGATTCAGTCTCACAGAGTTCCAGAGGATGGATTCAGTCTCACAGAGGATCCAGAGGGATGGATTCAGTCTCACAGAGTTCCCAGAGGATGGATTCAGTCTCACAGAGGATCCAGGGGATGGATTCAGTCTCACAGAGTTCCCAGAGGATGGATTCAGTCTCACAGAGTTCCCAGAGGATGGATTCAGTCCCACAGAGGATCCAGAGGATGGATTCAGTCTCACAGAGTTCCCAGAGGATGGATTCAGTCCCACAGAGGATCCAGAGGATGGATTCAGTCTCACAGAGTTCCCAGGGGATGGATTCAGTCTCACAGAGTTCAGAGGATGGATTCAGTCTCACAGAGTTCCCAGAGGATGGATTCAGTCCCACAGAGTTCCCAGGGGATGGATTCAGTCTCACAGAGTTCCCAGAGGATGGATTCAGTCCCACAGAGTTCCCAGAGGATGGATTCAGTCTCACAGAGTTCCCAGAGGATGGATTCAGTCTCACAGAGTTCCCAGAGGATGGATTCAGTCCCACAGAGGATCCAGAGGATGGATTCAGTCTCACAGAGTTCCCAGAGGATGGATTCAGTCTCACAGAGGATCCAGAGGATGGATTCAGTCTCACAGAGGTTCCAGAGGATGGATTCAGTCTCACAGAGGATCCAGAGGATGGATTCAGTCCCACAGAGTTCCCAGAGGATGGATTCAGTCCCTCAGAGATCCAGGGATGGATTCATTCCCACAGGATCCAGGGGATGGATTCAGTCTCACAGAGGATCCAGAGGGATGGATTCAGTCTCACAGAGTTCCCAGAGGATGGATTCAGTCTCACAGAGTTCCCAGAGGATGGATTCAGTCTCACAGAGGATCTCAGAGGATGGATTCAGTCTCACAGAGTTCCCAGAGGATGGATTCAGTCTCACAGAGGATCCAGAGGATGGATTCAGTCTCACAGAGTTCCCAGAGGATGGATTCAGTCCCACAGAGTTCCCAGAGGATGGATTCAGTCCCACAGAGGATCCAGAGGATGGATTCAGTCCCACAGAGTTCCCAGGGGATGGATTCAGTCCCACAGAGTTCCCAGAGGATGGATTCAGTCCCACAGAGTTCCCAGGGGATGGATTCAGTCTCACAGAGTTCCCAGAGGATGGATTCAGTCCCACAGAGTTCCCAGAGGATGGATTCAGTCTCACAGAGGATCCAGGGATGGATTCAGTCCCACAGAGGTTCCAGAGGATGGATTCAGTCTCACAGAGGATCCAGAGGGATGGATTCAGTCTCACAGAGTTCCCAGAGGATGGATTCAGTCCCACAGAGTTCCCAGAGGATGGATTCAGTCCCACAGAGGATCCAGAGGATGGATTCAGTCTCACAGAGTTCCCAGAGGATGGATTCAGTCCCACAGAGTTCCCAGAGGATGGATTCAGTCTCACAGAGGATCCAGAGGATGGATTCAGTCTCACAGAGTTCCCAGAGGATGGATTCAGTCTCACAGAGGATCCAGAGGATGGATTCAGTCCCACAGAGTTCCCAGAGGATGGATTCAGTCTCACAGAGGTTCCAGAGGATGGATTCAGTCCCACAGAGTTCCCAGAGGGATGGATTCAGTCCCACAGAGGATCCAGGGATGGATTCAGTCCCACAGAGTTCCCAGAGGATGGATTCAGTCTCACAGAGTTCCCAGAGGATGGATTCAGTCCCACAGAGGATCCAGAGGATGGATTCAGTCCCACAGAGTTCCCAGGGGATGGATTCAGTCCCACAGAGGTTCCAGAGGATGGATTCAGTCTCACAGAGTTCCCAGAGGATGGATTCAGTCTCACAGAGGATCCAGAGGATGGATTCAGTCCCACAGAGTTCCCAGAGGATGGATTCAGTCCCACAGAGGATCCAGGGGATGGATTCAGTCCCACAGAGTTCCCAGAGGATGGATTCAGTCCCACAGAGTTCCCAGAGGATGGATTCAGTCTCACAGAGGTTCCCAGAGGATGGATTCAGTCCCACAGAGGATCCCAGAGGATGGATTCAGTCCCACAGAGTTCCCAGAGGATGGATTCAGTCTCACAGAGGATCCAGAGGATGGATTCAGTCTCACAGAGTTCCCAGAGGATGGATTCAGTCTCACAGAGTTCTAGAGGATGGATTCAGTCTCACAGAGTTCCCAGAGGATGGATTCAGTCTCACAGAGGATCCAGAGGATGGATTCAGTCCCACAGAGGATCCAGAGGATGGATTCAGTCCCACAGAGTTCCCAGAGGATGGATTCAGTCTCACAGAGTTCCCAGAGGATGGATTCAGTCTCACAGAGGTTCCAGAGGATGGATTCAGTCTCACAGAGGATCCAGAGGGATGGATTCAGTCCCACAGAGTTCCCAGAGGATGGATTCAGTCCCACAGAGGTTCCAGAGGATGGATTCAGTCCCACAGAGGTTCCAGAGGATGGATTCAGTCTCACAGAGTTCCCAGAGGATGGATTCAGTCTCACAGAGTTCCCAGAGGATGGATTCAGTCTCACAGAGGTTCCAGAGGATGGATTCAGTCCCACAGAGTTCCCAGAGGATGGATTCAGTCCCAAAGAGGATCCAGGGGATGGATTCAGTCTCACAGAGGATCCAGAGGATGGATTCAGTCTCACAGAGTTCCCAGAGGATGGATTCAGTCCCAAAGAGGATCCAGGGGATGGATTCAGTCTCACAGAGGTTCCAGAGGATGGATTCAGTCTCACAGAGGATCCAGAGGATGGATTCAGTCCCACAGAGTTCCCAGGGGATGGATTCAGTCTCACAGAGGTTCCAGAGGATGGATTCAGTCTCACAGAGGATCCAGGGGATGGATTCAGTCTCACAGAGGTTCCAGAGGATGGATTCAGTCTCACAGAGGATCCAGGGATGGATTCAGTCTCACAGAGTTCCCAGAGGATGGATTCAGTCTCACAGAGGATCCAGAGGATGGATTCAGTCTCACAGAGTTCCCAGAGGATGGATTCAGTCTCACAGAGGATCCAGAGGATGGATTCAGTCCCACAGAGTTCCCAGAGGATGGATTCAGTCTCACAGAGGATCCAGAGGATGGATTCAGTCTCACAGAGGTGTTTATTTCCAGAGGATGGATTCACTCCTGCACAGAGAGGTTCCAGGGGAAGGATTTATTCCTGCACACAGAGGTTTTTCCTGGGCATGGATTCACTCCTGCACACAGAGAGGTTTTTCCTGGGCATGGATTCACTCCTGCACACAGAGGTTTTTCCTGGGGATGGATTCATGCCTGCACACAGAGGTTCCCAGCCTGGCAGGGCTGTCAGGGCCCGGTGGTTTCTCCAGCCTGGGGAGCAGCCAGGAGGCAGCTCAGCCCCTGCTCCATTCATGCCTTGCCTGAATCACATTCCTGTGCCCTTAGTCACCCTTTGGATCCCGCAGCCACACACAGGCTGCAGTTTGTTCCCTTCCCTCTGTGCTGGCGGTCCCAGCTCTGGGCAGGGCAGTTCCCTCAGGAATTCAATCTCCATTTTCCCACAGGGCCCTGCCAGGGGCTCCTGGAGATGGTTCCATTTCCCCTCTGCAGGTTCTGGTTTGTGTTTCCAGTTTCCAGGTGCTGTTTGTGCCCCGGGGGCGGGCAGGGGGTGGTGTGGGAGCATTCCCAGCAGGATGTGCAGCTCCTGTGGGATTGCTGGGGCTGGTTCCAGGGCGTGGGGATGGCTCAGGGGCTGCAGGAGCCCCCAGGCTCAGCTCTGTGCAGTCCCCGGGCTCTGGGGGTGCTGCAGGGGCTGCTCTGGCTCTGCAGGACGGTCACACACCGTGCCAGGCAGCTCTCTTGTTTCAGCAGCAGGGTGGCACAGCACAGCCCTGTGTGCCCAGGGCAGGTCCAGGGGCTCCTGTAGCACCTTCAGAGCCCCTGGCAGGGCCCCAAGGGCTGCAGGAGCTGCAGAGGGACTGGGGCAGGGCTGCAGGGGCAGGACCAGGGCAGGGCTCCCACTGCAGGACCCTGGCTCACCAGATCTCTGGGGGATGCTGACCCAGCCTGGAAGGGGCTGGATGCAGTTTTGATCCATGGTTTGCTGTCAGCCACTGAAGGCCCCCAGCAGGAAGCAGAGCAGCCCCAGAGAGGATGGTTTGGGCAGGGCAGAGCAGCAGCAATGTCCTGGTCAGCATCCCTGCAGCCACTGGCAGTTCAGAACCACGAATTCACTGCTGAGCTTGCAGGAATCAGCAAATCCCAGACTGGTTTGGGCTGGGAGGGACCTCAAATCCCCCCAGTGCCCCCCCAGCCATGGGGACACTCCCACTGCCCCAGCTGCTCCAGCCCCAATGGATATTTTCAAAATGGATGTTTTATCAATCCCCATCCCAGATCTCACTGGCAAGGTCAGAGTGGGATTTTTGCTGACGTGCTCTCCCCTCCATGCGTGTTCACCCTCTGTCCCCTGTTGCTGTGCTGTCTTGGGGGCATTTCTCACCTCCCCAGGATCACTCCTTGCCACATTTGGGGACGGACACTCCCGAGTGTTCCTGCCCTGGGGACATCCCTGGGATGGCTGCAGAGATGTCCTGCTTGCATTTCTCTCGGCAGGATCTGCCTCTGCCTGCTGTTTGCTCAGTCCCTGGGAAGGTGATGCTGCTGCTGGGTTTGGCAGGGCAGAATTCCAGAATTGTCTCCCTGCTGTGTTTTCCTGGGGCACGGGCTGGGAGTGGTTAAAGGATCGTCCTTGTGCAGTCCAGGATGTGAAATATTTATTGCTCCCCTGCTGAATTTCACAGCCATGCTGACTCTTGTGAAACAGGGCTTGCTTCACTCTGCAGGGAGTGCTGCAGCTGGGCTGGAGGAACAGGCAGGGCTGGGATCAGAACTGGGATGGGATCAGAACTGGGATACAGGGATGGGATACAGGGATGGGATACAGGGATGGGATGGGATCAGAACTGGGATGAGATCAGCTCTGGGATGGGATCAGCCCTGGGATGGGATTAGCACTGGGATGGGATCAGAACTGGGATGGGATCAGCTCTGGGATGGGATCAGAACTGGGATGGGATCAGAACTGGGATGGGATACAGGGATGGGATGGGATGGGATGGGATGGGATGGGATGGGATGGGATGGGATGGGATGGGATGGGATGGGATGGGATGGGATGGGATGGGATGGGACACAGGGATGAGATCAGCTCTGGGATGGGATCAGAACTGGGATGGGATCAGAACTGGGATACAGGGATGGGATACAGGGATGGGATACAGGGATGGGATACAGGGATGGGATGGGATCAGAACTGGGATGAGATCAGCTCTGGGATGGGATACAGGGATGGGATGGGATACAGGGATGAGATCAGCTCTGGGATGGGATCACCTCTGGCTCCTGCAGCCCAGCCTGGCACCCTCACACCCACCTGCAGCCATGGGCAGGGGCCCTCCTGCAGCTTTTCTGTGGCATTTTGGTGTTAATCCAACCAGAATTGAACATTTCACGTGTTGGGTGTGGAGCTGTGTCCCCTGCAGGGACAGCTGATGCTTTTTTGGCTGCTCAGCAATGTCCAGGATACTGAAATTCAAATGAGCCTTTGCTGGTGTCTTGGCTGGAGAAGGGATTGTTTATAGAATTGTTTATAGAATTGTTTATACAATTGTTTATAGAATTGTTCATAGGATCACAGGCTGGTTGGGGTGGAAGGGACCCTAAATCCCACCCAGTGCCAGGGCAGGGACACCCCCCAGTGTCCCAGGCTGCTCCAAACCCAGTGTCCACCCTTGGGATGGGCTCTGCACAAAAACTTCCCTTCTGTGTCCTTCAGAAGCAGCTCACAAATCCCCTTCCATGCAGCATGGGAATGCAGCAAAGCCACGAGCTCTTCAAGCTCTTCATTTTGGGGGGTCCCAGGTGGCATTTGAGGGGGAATTAGAGGGATTTTGGGGTGTCCAAGGTGGGATTTGGGGATTCTGGGTGGGCAGAGAGGGAGAGTTGAGGGATTTGGGGCGTCACTCTGGGGTTTGGAGGATCCCAGGTGGGATTTGGGTGGTCTGTGTGGATCTTGGGGTGGATTTGGGGCATTTTGGGGAGTGCCAGGTGGGTTTGGAGGATCCCAGGTGGGATTTGGGAGGTCTGTGTGGATCTTGGGGTGGATTTGGGGCATTTTGGGGAGTCCCAGGTGGGGTTTGAGAAGGCTTTGGTAGATTTTAGGGTCCCAGGTGGATCATGGGGGTATTTTGGGGGATCCCAGGTGGGATTTGGGGGTTCTGGGGGGTTTGTGGGTGCTGCAGGAGGTGGGGCTGGGCTGGGGTGAGCAGTGCTGCTGCGGGCACTGCTTGGGTTGCAGAGCAATTAGCAGTGCTTCTCTGGGAGGTGCAGTGGGAGCATCCCAGCCTGGCAGGGTGCTCAGGGCCACATCTGCATCCCTGCTGCTCACCTGCCAGCTGGCCCTCGTTACAGCAGTGAGGAAATGGCACTTCGGGGTTCCTGGACCTCACATGGAATTCATCTCTCCGGGCAAAGGCTGCTGACAGAGGCAGCAGTCTGGGGCTGCAGATCATCTGCTGCACAGGTTTGGCTGCTCTGCCTTGGCCCTTTCCCCTGTGGGAAGGGTCCCTCTCTGCACCTCCTCTCTTCAGAAGGGCTGTCTGCTTCAAAGGAGCCCTGCACATCTTGCTGAGGCATGTTCAGAGCAGCACAGCCTCAGCTGGGGCCTGACACAGCCCAGCCACCCTGCTGAGCACAAATCCCTGCTGGAAATGCTGCCCTTTGAAGTCGCTGCTGCCTTGGCCCCTCTCCAGTTTGTTCTTTGCCTCCCCAGCCCCAGCCTGACTGCTGCAGTGCCGGGAGCAGAGGGATGCAGGGAGGCACAGCCTGGCACTGGGCTGGACACGGGGTGGGCAGCTGGGACAGGGGGTGTCCCTGCCGTGGGGAGGGGAGGGAATCCCATCCTGGACTCCCATCCTGGACTCCCATTCTGGAATCCCATTCTGGACTCCCATTCTGGAATCCCATTCTGGAATCCCATTCTGGAACTCAGTGCAGGAATTGTTCCCAGTCACTGCTCAGCTGTCCTTTGAAGACTCCCAGCTGTGGCAGACACAGATCCCTGTCCCTGCTCGCTGGCTGAAGCTGTTGGGGTGTCTCCTCCCTGGCCAGGGGCACCAACTATAGCTCTGCTGGAAGAGCAAAACCTTTTAAATGTGGAGGGTTTTTTAGTTTTTTTGTAGTTGTAGCTGATTTGAAGCAGGCTAGAAGCAAGATAAAAAAGCCCAGAACACACAGGGCTGGTGCAGTTTGGCATTACAGGAATTTTCTGGTGCTGCTGGCATTAATTATTTTGTGGATTCAAGGCCTTGGCAGTGCTGGTTGGTGCTGCTGGCATTGCAGGAATTTTCTGGTGCTGCTGGCATTAAGAATTTTCTGGATAAAGAACCCAGAACAAACAGGGCTGGTGCAGTTTGGCATTACAGGAATTTTCTGGTTAAAGAACCCCAGAAAAGATTAATTATTTTGTGATTGAAGGCCTTGGCAGTGCTGGTTGGTGCTGGCTCAGGTGTGGCAGTGATCCCCTCCCCTTGTCACCAAACATCCCCCACCTGCCCAGGGCCACACCTGGAGCGTCCCTGAACCTCCAGGTCCCCCCAAACCCTGCTGCAGCTCTTTAGGGGCAGCACAGAGCTGCAGGGACCTTTGGGACACCAAGGCTGATGTGCTGCCATGGGAGGCTGGGCAGCAGCTCCAGGCTGTGCAGTTGCCAGGGCAGCTGTGGCTGTGCCATCCCTGGCAGTGCCCGGGGCCAGGCTGGCACTGGGGACAGTGCAGGTGTCCCCATGGCAGGGGTGGCACTGGGGGGTTAGGGTCCCTTCCCACCCAAGCCATTCCAGGATTCTTTAAGTGCCTGGGAGCTGGAGAAGAGCTAAGCCATGGTTTTTTCCTGCAAAGGAGAATTATTTTTGTTGATGTTGCTGAATCCCAAGGCAGTGGCAGTGTCTCAGTGGGGATGGCTGTGGCTGTGTCCCAGCTCACAGCTGAGGTGTCCTGCTCTCTCTGTGCCCTGCAAAAGCTGAGGGCTGGCTCCCAGGGCTGCCTGCTCTCAGGCACAGGAGCCTGCAGCAGAAATCTGCTCCCCAGGGTGAGTGGGGGCTGCGGGGGCAGCAGCAGCTCCAGAGAGCTGGGGCTGCTCTGGGTTCATGGAGAGCAGCCAGGGGGGACTGGGCTGGGACAGGGTCAGGGACAGGCTCGGGGTCTGTCCCTGCTCTGGGGTCTGTCCCTGCTCTGTCCCTGCTCTGGGGGCTGCTCTGGGCTGTGTCCCCCACTCTGAGCTGTGTCCCCCCTCTGGGGCTCTGTGCACCCCGGGGTGCAGGGGGGCTCAGGCTCAGCTCAGGCTCAGCTCAGGCTCAGCTCAGGCTCAGTGTGTTGTGCATTAGTGCAGCCCCTCCTCCCACAGATCACAGGAGCTGTGCTGGGACACCAGGGCTGCTTCCAGCCCTGCCTGCAGCAGCTGTGGGGCACAGAGCAGGCACAGGGCAGGAACAGGGCAGGGACAGAGCAGGGACACAGGGACAGAGCAGGGACACAGCCCTGGTGTGGGCACAGGGCAGGGACACAGCCCCACATCTTTTTCTTCTCCTTTTTCTTCTCCTTTTTCTTCTCCTTCTTCTTCTTCTTCTTCTTCTTCTTTTTCATCTTTTGCTTCTTCTCCTCCTCCTCCTTCTCCTTTTTCTTCCTCTTCTCCTTCCTCTTCTCCCTCTCCCCCATCAGCAGGAATTTCTCCATGGAAAGGGGCTCAGCCTGGAGAAAAGGAGCCTCAGGGGCACCTTGTGGCTCTGCACAACTCCCTGCCAGGAGGGGACAGCCAGGGGGGCTCGGGCTCTGCTGCCAGGGAACAGGGACAGGACAAGGGGACATGGGCTCAGGCTGGGCCAGGGCAGGCTCAGGTTGGACAGCAGCAGCAATTTCTCCATGGAAAGGGTGCTCAGGCCTTGGCAGGGGCTGCCCTGGGAGCTTTGGAGTGCCCATCCCTGGGGGTGGATGTGGCACTCAGGGCTCTGGGCTGGGGACAGGGAGGGATCAGGATGGATTTGATGGGCTGGGAGGGATTTTCCAGCCCCAGGGGTTGCTGCAGGGATGCAGTGCTGCCTGGCCCGGGTGTGTGAGCATCGCTGAGGTGCTGAGCAGGGGGAGGAGGAGGAGGAGGAGGAGGAGGAGAGCTCTGAGCCGTGACGAGCACTGTGCTGCTCTGCCCGTGTCATCCATCCTCCCCTGCTGTGTGGGCCCAGCGAGCACGAGCAGGGCTGGGCTGTGCCTCGGGGAGGGGTTGGCAGTGCCAGCTCATCCGCAGCTCGTGGCAGTGGCAAACGGGGGGTGGCACATCCCCCTGCTCCGTGGGAACGGCAGGAATTCTGCTGGGCCCTGTGCAAACGTGTGAGCCCAGGGCTGGCAGGGGGGCCAAGGGCACTGTGAGCCCTCAGACAAACTCACCACAAATGCCATCCACCCTCCTCAGTGCCCTGAATTAATATTCATTCCTGGGAGGGTTTTAAAAGTGGTGTTACATCAGCAGTGAGAGATGCTTTATTCAGCTCTGCTCCACTCATCAGGCTCCTCATTTCTCATCTCATCTGCTTCAACCACTGCATTCTGAGAAAATCTGTAGCTACAGAGATCAAACTGTGCACATGCCATGTCGTTCAGTGGTTAGCTTGGGTTTACTGAGAGCAAAGCCCCATTTCCTGGAGCAGTCAGGCTGCTCTCACCACGCCAGGCCCTGGCCAGCCAGTGGTGCATCTTGCTGGAGCTATTTTTAGTGCTCTGGCTGTGCCTGTCGGCTGTGGATGAGCACAGCAGAGCCCAGGGCTGCCTCCTTTGGGAGGAGAAGAGGCTGGAGCAGCAGGGTGAGCAGGGGCTGGACCCACCTGCAGGGCTTTGCCTCCTTCCTTTTCTGTCCTTTTATCCCCAGTAAAGCAGCGAGTCCTGAGAGACTCTGTGCCCAGAGGGTTTCCCTCAGTCCTGGCTCCACAGCCCTGGCAGTTCCCATTTCTGACACAGACCTGGCAGTTCCAGGACTGGCAGAATTCCCATTCCCAGGGAATCACAGAATTCCCCATTCCCATGGAATCACAGAACTCCCATTCCCATGGGAATCACAGATTTCCCATGGAATCACAGAATTCCCATTCTGTGGGAATCATGGAATTACTATTTCTATGGGAATCACAGAACTCCCATTCCCATAGGAATCTCAGAATTCCCATTCCCATGGAATCACAGGATTCCCACAGAATCACAGAATTCCCAGGGAATCACAGAATTTACATTCCCACGGAAATCACAGAATTCCCATTCCTATAGAATCACAAAATTCCCATTCCCACAGGAATCATAGAATTCCCATTCCCAGGGAATCACAGATTTCCCCATTCCTATGGAATCACAAAATTCCCATTCCTGTGGGAATCATGGAATCCCCATTCCCATGGAACCACAGAATTCCCATTCCTATGGAATCACGGAGTTCCCATTCCTATGGAATTACAGGATTCCCATTCCCATGGAATCACAGAATCCCCATTTCTGTGGGAATCACAGAATTCCCATTCTTGTGGGAATCTCGGAATTCCTATTCCCAGGGAATCACAGAGTTCTCACAGAATCACAGAATCCCCATTCCCAGGGAATCACAGAATTCCTATGGAATCACAGAATTCCTGTTCTGTGGGAATCACAGGATTCCCATGGAATCACAGAATCCCCACTCCCAGGGAATCACAGAATTCCTATGGAATCACAGAATTCCTATGGAATCACGGAATCCCCACTCCCAGGGAATCACGGAATCCCCATTCCCATGGAATCACAGAATCCCCATTCCCATGGAATCACGGAATTCCCAGGGAATCACAGAATCCCCATTCCCATGGAATCACGGAATTCCCATGGAATCACAGAATTCCTATGGAATCACAGAATCTCCATTCCCACAGAATCCCCATCCCCACTCCCATGGAATCACAGAATTCCCAGGGAATCACAGAACTCCTGTTCTGTGGGAATCACGGAATTCCTATGGAATCACAGAATCCCCATTCCCAGGGAATCACGGAATTCCCGTGGGAATCACAGAATTCCCAGGGAATCACGGAATCCCCACTCCCAGGGAATCACGGAATTCCCAGGGAATCACAGAATTCCTGTTCTGTGGGAATCACAGAATTCCCAGGGAATCACAGAATTCCCAGGGAATCACGGAACCCCCACTCCCAGGGAATCACGGAATCCCCATTCCCATGGAATCACGGAATTCTTCCCAGGGAATCACACTGTCTGGGGATCACAGAATCCTAGGGGAATCACTGCTCCCCAGGGAATCACGGAATCCCCATTCTCATGGAATCACGGAATTCCCATGGAATCACAGGATTCCCAGGGAATCACAGAATCCCCACAGAATCACAGAACCCCCACTCCCAGGGAATCACAGAATTCCTATGGAATCACAGAACTCCCAGGGAATCCCAGGGAGTCCCCGCCCGGCCGAGGCTGTTCCTGCCGCAGCCCCGGCCCGGCCCGGCCCGGTCCCTCCCCAGCGCCGAGCCCCGGGGGCTGCACGGAGCGCTGGGAAGCGTTCCAGGAAGTGATGGAAGGCACGAGGAATTTAAATATTTTCTGTCCTCGCCCACATTCCGCCTCGGCAGCTCCCTCCGCTCCTGCTTGCCGCGGGCTCGGACCTGGGCTGCGGTTCTGCTCCTTCCCCTGCTCCGAGCAGCGTCTGTGCCCTGGCAGCAGCTGAAACCGCATCGTTAATTAATGATTAATCCTTGTTTACATCACCGCCCCACACCGCTCTCCCCCAGGATGACTCCACACCTTTTTTTATTTTTTTTATTTTTATTTTTTTCCCCTCCGCGCACGTCAGAGGAGTCTCGGGGGCTCAGTTTGGAAGCAGAATTATTCCTCCCTGTGGAGCCAGAATTGTTCTTCCCTCCCCCGTTGGCACCGTGGTCCCTCCGAGCTCCTCCTGCAGCCGGGGCGGGCTCGGGGGGCTCAGCGCCCCCGGAGTGACCCCGGGACCCCCGGGCGTGGCACTGGGTGCCCTGTGCTGGTGCGATCTCCCAGCCCAGCCCCTTCCCTGCTGCCCTCCCCTCTCCCGGGCGCTCTCCTGCGCCCCTGGCATGACCGAGCTCCGAGGTCAGAAATCGGCTGTTGCCGTGCACAGCTCTTCCCTCCTGGCAGGAGCAGCGATGTGTGCTTTTGTCATCTTTCTCTCCGTGAGTCAGGTGGTTTTTCCTCAAAGCTGCCTTTTCAGAGCGTCTCGAACATTTCCCCTCCTGGGGAAGGCAGCTGCTCCACTAGCGCTGCTCCGCACGCACTTCTCCAGTCCTGGGTGGAAATGGGAAATTCCTAAATCTCTAAAACTTCCCCAAGGCAGTGCAGCTGGCTCGCTCAGCTTTTGAATGCAGTGCAGTTCCATCCTGCATTGGCTGTCTGAAGCAGAACCGGCCCCTGTGGTGACAGTGGTGGCACGGGGGACCGTGGCTGGCATCCCGTTCCTGCAGCCAGCTCCTCGGGGAGCTCCCCGGGCTGAGCTCCCAGCCCAGGTGCTGGTGTCAGCCTCGGCCGGGTGGATTTTCCCTTCCCTTGCCCGTTTCTGTTCTGCATTCCATCCTGTCAGCGTGCCCACCTGCAGCTCTTCCCAGCCCTGGCTGCCTGAGCATGTCCCCGGGTCATTCCAGGCTTTAATTAACGCCTCTAATTAATGCTTGCCTTCTCCTCCCTCCTGAGCCCCTTCTCCTCCTGCCTGCCTTGCATGGGCTCCCCAGAAATGTTTGGCTCTGGTTTCCACTCCTCCCTTTCACCCTCGGTGTTCCCAGCTCCTCTTCCCTTTGCCACAGCCACCAAAATCCAACCCTCAGCCACAGTCCTGCCATTTTTTGCTGTTCCAATCTCCCCTCAGCTCTTCTGTTGTATTTTCCTGCCTTTGACTGACTTTCCGCTTTTCCTTTTATTATTACCCCGGAAAATGCTGTTATGGCACTGGAATTTCCCTGTTACTTGAGGATTTGTTAGAAATGGGCATCAAGAGCTCTTCAGGCAGCTCTCCAGGGGCTCTCAGCCTTTGGCAATGTGTGTGCAGGGGACATGCGAGGCTGCAGGTCACAGCTGATGAGGAGTGTCACAGCAGCCGTGACTTCATCCTTGTCACCGTCCCAGGGGCTGATCCCGAGGGGCTCTGGTGCCCTGGGTAGGAGAAAAACCTTTGCAGAGTTCCCTGGGGAACCTGCTCGGGCTGAAATCCTCCAAAAATGCTGAGCCTCACTCACTTTGGAGTTTGTGCCTGGCCAGGGGCTCCTTTCCCTGCTGTGCTCCTTCATTCACTGCCAGCCCTGTCCAGATTTATCCCATGGATCCACTCCTTTTGAAAGAGATCCTGCACTTAGGGTTTTAATTTTGGGTGGATTTATTCCCCCCTACACTTTGGGTTTTACTTTTGGGTGGATTTAGTTCAACCTGCACATTGGGTTTTACTTTTGGCTGGATTTATTCCCCCCTGCACTTGGGGTTTTACTTTTGGGTGGATTTAGTCCCCCCTGCACTTGGGGTTTTATTTTGGGTGGATTTAGTCCCCCCTGCACTTGGGGTTTTACTTTTGGGTGGATTTAGTCCCCCCTGCACTTGGGGTTTTGCTCCTGCTGAGGTGGAGAGCAGAGTTTGTGTCTCCCCCAGCCAATTTCTCCTTTTCCCTCTCAAATTCCTCTCTCTGGCTGGAGTGATCAGACTCAGACACGTTCTGCAGGATTTGGGGTGAGGGTGGAGTCGTGGCAGAGCCCCCAGAGCGTCTGGGGCTGCCCTGGAATCCCCATTCCCAGGGAATCACAGAATCCCCATTCCCAGGGAATCACAGAATCCCCATTCCCAGGGAATCACAGAGTTCTCATTCCCATGGAATCACAGAATCACCCCAAATACCCCAAACACCCCAAACACCCCACACACCCCAAACACCACATCCCCCATGGGGTGCCCATGCAGGTCCCTCTCACTGCACTGGTGGCTCTGTCCCTGCACTGGTGGCTCTGTCCCTTTGCTGTGGCTCTGTCCCTGCGCTGGTGGCTCTGTCCCTTTGCTGGTGGCTCTGTCCCTGCACTGAGGGCCCTGTCCCTGGCTGACAGGTTTCACACCCGTGTCTCACACTCACACTGATCCTTTCAGACTCTCCATCCTTTCAGCTGCTCCCAGAGCTGCTGTCCCAGCGTGTCCCTGGCCGTGGCTGTCCCCAGCCCTCAGGCAGGGGCTGCTGGCTGTCCCAGCTGTCCCTGCAGGCTGTGCAAGGCACAGGGCTCATCCTGGGTTGCCCAGCTTCTCCTTTGTTGTTGGTGTTTGTTCCCCGAGCTGCTGCCCCAGCCTGCTCCGAGCTCATGTGCAGACCTGTCTGTGATTCGGGGCTCTGGCTGCCCCCAGCAGTTCCCTCTTTCAAAGTCTGGGGCTGATCAAAGCCATCAGTTGTGGTTCTTGTCCCCAAAGCTCTTTGATGGGATGGTTCCCATCAGCACAGGTCCCCTGAACCCCCTCGAGTTCTGCTCCTCTGCAGGGTGGGGGAAAGTGAGCATGGAGAGGATGCAGCAAAGGGCAGGGATGGAGCAGCTCTGGCCATGGTGGTGACCCCTGGTGCCATGGCTGGGTGCTGTGCAGCTCCTGCTGCACCCTCAGCACTGCCTGGCATCCCTTTCCTTGCTTTTTAAAATTTTCCTGAAAAATGCTGGAGCAAGAGCAACCCCCTGGGCTGCCTGAACACACCCAGTGTGGAGCTGGGGCCCCTCTGCTGTCACAGGGGATGGAGGGACAGGGCCCAGGGAATGGCTCCCACTGCCAGAGGGCAGGGCTGGCTGGGATCCTGGGCAGGAATTGTTCCTGGCAGGGTGGGCAGGGCTGGCACAGGGTGCCCAGAGGATCCCTGGCAGTGCCCAGGGCCAGGCTGGACACTGGGGACAGTGGGAGGTGTCCCCATGGCAGGGGGGGCACTGGGGGGGAGTTAAAATCCCTTCCCACCCAAACCATGCTCTGATTCCATGAATTGGAGCTTTTGCTGTTTTCTGGGTGAGAGGATGGCTCTGTCCCTGCCTGGGGACACTCTCCTCTCTGCAGCTTGGCTGAAGCTCCCAGGCTGGTTTTCAGGACAGGGAAACCAGAGCCAGGGAGATGCCAGGGCACAGAAATGTGCAGCTGGGGCTGGGTGCCCCCAGAGCCTGCCCTGGGCTGGGCTGGCTCCTGCAGCCCCCCCAGCAGGGGGAAAGCCAAAGCCTGGAGAGCAAACTGGAGTAATTCTCAGAGATAACACTCCCTTTTGGCATTTGTAACCCAAGCTGTGGAGTGGGAATTGGGGCCTGGGAACGTGCTGGTGCTGCTGGAACAATCTGCTCCATCTTGAGCACAGCCCCAGGACCCCCACACGGGGCCCCCCTGCCCCAGCACTGTGCAAATGGGGATGAAAGCAAAAATGTCAGGCTCTGAAAGGAGCCAGGGAAAAGGCACATTCTGTGTGGTGAGCAGGATTTTATTGTTTCCTGATCCCTGCTCTGGGTCCCGCAGCTGGGGGCAGAGGCAGGAATGAAAACAAACAGTTCCAGGAGAGGGGAGCTCAGCCAGCCCAGAGGGGCTGGGGCAGCAGGACCTGCTCAGGGGCACCAGGGATGGGGCAGGAAGAGCTGCAGCAGGGAGAGAACAGCCAGGGGCAGTTACAGAGGGGAAACACAGCCAGGGGCAAATCCAGAGGGGGAAACACAGCCAGGGGCAAATCCAGAGGGGAAACAGCCAGGGAACAATTCCAGAGGGAAAAAAACAGCCAGGGGACAAATCCAGAGGGGAAACACAGCCAGGGGGCAAATCCAGAGGGAAAAAACAGCCAGGGGGCAAATCCAGAGGGGAAAAAACAGCCAGGGGACAAATCCAGAGGGAAACACAGCCAGGGGACAATACCAGAGGGGAAACACAGCCAGGGACAAATCCAGAGGGAAAAAACAGCCAGGGGCAAATCCAGAGGGGAAAAACACAGCCAGGGACAAATCCAGAGGGAAAACACAGCCAGGGGGACAAATCCAGAGGGGAAAACACAGCCAGGGGACAAATCCAGAGGGAAAAACACAGCCAGGGGCAGTTCCAGGGGGGAAACACAGCCAGGGGACAAATCCAGAGGGAAAACACAGCCAGGGGCAAATCCAGGGGGAAAACACAGCCAGGGGACAATACCAGAGGGGAAACACAGCCAGGGGACAAAATCCAGAGGGAAAAAACAGCCAGGGGCAGTTCCAGAGGGGAAACACAGCCAGGGGAAAATCCAGAGGGGAAACACAGCCAGGGGACAAATCCAGAGGGGAAACACAGCCAGGGGCAAAATCCAGAGGGAAAACACAGCCAGGGGGACAAATCCAGAGGGGAAACACAGCCAGGGGCAAATCCAGAGGGGAAACACAGCCAGGGGCAAATCCAGAGGGGAAACACAGCCAGGGGGCAGTTCCAGAGGGAAAACACAGCCAGGGGGCAAATCCAGAGGGGAAAACACAGCCAGGGGCAAATCCAGAGGGGAAAACACAGCCAGGGGCAGTTACAGAGGGAAAACACAGCCAGGGGCAAATCCAGAGGGGAAAACACAGCCAGGGGCAGTTACAGAGGGAAAACCCAGCCAGGGAACTGCTCTGGGAGCTCAGACCCTTCCCTGGGGCCCAGCTGGTCCCTCTGCTGTCCCCAGGCATGTCCCACCCCCGGGGACACGCTGCCAGCCCAGCCTGCACAGGCACAGCTGTCCTGCAGGGCCGGCTTCATCCCTGTGGCACAGTTAGAGCTGCAAAAGCCAAGTGCAGAAGGGCTGAGGGATGGCTGAGCACTGCCGGGCTGCACAGGGATGGGCTGAGCCCAGGGCTCCTCTCACCGTGCCAGGAGAGCCAGCCCTGCCTTCCTGCTGGGATGGGCAGCCAGAGCTGCCCTGTGCAGCCTCATCCTCCTCTTCTCTCTTCTCTCTTCTCTCTTCTCTCTTCTCTCTTCTCTCTTCCTCTCTTCTCTCTTCTCTCTTCTCTCTTCTCTCTTCTCTCTTCTCTCCTCTCCTCTCCTCTCCTCCTCTCCTCTCCTCTCCTCTCCTCTCCTCTCCTCTCCTCTCCTCTCCTCTCCTCTCCTCTCCTCTCCTCTCCTCTCCTCTCCTCTCCTCTCCCGCTCCCCATGTGAGTCCCAGCCACCCTTCTGTGTTTTTGGTTCATGAGCTGATTCTGGACAGCTCAGTGTCAGTTTTTTGGGTGGGATGGGCCATGCCATGCCCCCATCCCCTGGGATGGATCATGAGCATCCCTGAGGAGCCTGGTGCTGCCAGGGACCCAAACCACAGCACAGAATCCCAAAATCCCAGCAGAATTTAGGTCAGAAAGCCCCACCCAGCCCATCCAGCCCCAGCTGTGCCTGCTCCCCACCTTGTCCCCAGGGCACCCCCGGGATGGGCACCCCAGAGCTGCCTGGGCAGTGTCCCTGGGCACTGCTGCTGCGGGCAGGCTGTGTGTGTGCAGCTGTGCCTGAGTTCGTGTCCCTGTGCATGTCACACAGCCAGGATGGGCTCCAGGCTGTCCCGGTGGGGACAGCACACCCTGCCTGGTTGCCATGAGACTGTCCCTGCGTTAGGGATGTAATTAATGCCTCAGAAAGGTCGTTAGCCTCCCCCACTAATGAGCCTTTCATGTGTTCCTGGGCGTGCTCCCCGAGCTCGGGGAAATTCAATTTCTCTGCCACAATCGGGTTAGCAGCCCCGGCTGGGGGGGCTGAGTTAGGGGCCTTGTTTTCTGCTTTAAATATTTCCCTCGAAGAGAGTTTGCAGGGAGGGGGGTGGGTTATTTTTAGCACAGGCTTCGATCGAGCTGGAATTATTCAGGCAGCAGCAGCAGCAGCTCCATGTGCAGCTCTGCAAGGCCTTCTCCTCCCTTCCTGCTTCATGTAAATAATTGGTAAATTACTGGTGAAAAAAAAATAAAATAAAAAATAAAAAAAGGCAGCAGAGCCCCAAATGGTGGAGGAATGGGGATTGCAGCCCGTGATGCTCAGTGCAGGAGAGGCCGAGCAGGGAGCACAGGGCTCCCAAAAGTGGGGCTGGGGCCGTGCTGGCAGTGCTGGCCTGGCTGTCCCCGTGTCCCCGGCTGGCAGCACACGGGGCAGCTCCTGCACAGCCAGCCCAGCAGCTCCCAGCTCTCCCAGGCCTGGGGAGCATCCCTGAGGCACACCCACCCTGCTCCCCCTGCAGCGTGGGCTGCAGCAGCGCCAAATGCGCTCACAGGGGTTTATCCCCCCCAAAATCAGCTGTCAGGGGTTTTCTGTTAAAATAGAAAGACGTGCAAATTGAAATTCCTCTGTAGTTCATTATTTCTGTCCTGAATTAATTACTGCTCAGCCTGCCTGGAGGGGCCTGGCCAGGAGGAGCTGCTGGGGCTTTGGAGGTGGGAATGAGCCTCAGAACTCAGTTTTCCAGGCTGGAATACTGGGAGCTTCTAGGGACAGGGCAGAGCTGGGGAGGGAATAGCAAAATTTTATGAGTGCTTAGCAAGCAGTTTTGAAACAACAGATGAAATAGAGATGTTGGCAATATTTGACATAGACACTGAAAACAGTTCTGTGAAGGTTTGAGGCCTCTTTTTTTGTTTAGATGATACCAAATGCCACAAATACCAAAGAACCAACAGACATTTTGTCCTAAGCTTGGCAAGAAAGGTTTGGAGATAAGGGTTACAGGTAAGAAAGCCATAAAACATGGGAATTTGGTAGTTTTTATAGGTTGCGTGCAAATATTAGGAAATTAGTATATTGTATTAGATTGGTTATTGGAAATTAGAATATTCAGCATAGAAGAATACTTATTGTGTTGTAAATGGGAAATTGATGTCTAATTTATTTCTAAGCTCTCTCTTACCCCCTTGCTCTTATCTCTTATCTCTTACTCTCCATGCTCTACACTCTGTCTTACACCCAGGCCTTATAATAAAATACAAACCTGAAGAACAGAAAATAGTAACTCCTGAGTCTGTCCATGCAGCCAGCAGCCCAGCCCAGAGGGAGGGGTGTGTGGAGAGGCTGTGGAGGGGCCCAGGCCAGGCTGGCACAGGGGATGTGGCCCTGGCAGGGCTTGCAGCAGGTGAGCTTTGAGGTCCCTCCCCAGCCCAAGCTTTGTGGGGCTCTGTGAATCACCCTGAAGCTCATCCTGGCTCACCCAGCAGTGCTGGAGGAGCTGCCCTGGCCCTGCAGAGCCCAAACTCACAGCTGAGCCTCTGCCAGGGGCGATTTTGGGCAGCAGACCCAGCTGGGGGGGCTGAGCTGCTTCTGTTTCTCATTCTGCAGTGGGTCTGTGCAGGCCTGTGCTCAGAGCAGCTGCCACAGCCCTGCAGGAGCTGCAGGGAGCACTCTGGGTTATTTCAGAGGCCAGGGTGAGTGTTCTCAGCCTTCCTGGGCTGCCAGAGTGCTCCTGCTCCTCCTGCAGCAGGGACAGGCCCTGTGCTCCTGCTCTCCCCTTCTGCTGTGCTGCACTGCCTGCAGCGTTTGGGGCATGATGAGATGCTTGTCTGATGGCTGATCTGAAACCTGCTGGCTCCTGGCGTGCTGTGTGTGCAGATCCCCTGGTTTAATCTGCTCCCAGTGGAGCAGAGCAGCTGTGGCTGCCCCTGGGTCCTGGCACTGCCCCAGGCCAGGCTGGGCACTGGGTTTGGGACCCCTGGGACAGTGGGAGGGGTCCCTGCCATGGCAGGGGGGCACTGGGGGGGCTCTGAGGTCCTTTCCCACCCAAACCAGCCTGTGATGTTTCTGTGACAGAGTCAGCCTCTGTGGACTGGAGTTTCTCAGGGAGCATCTGGAGGGTCAGGGACTCCTGGGGGTCTTTGGTTCAGCTTCCCCCTTGATGATTGGACTCAGCTGAACAATTCCAGCCTGGACAATTCCATGGTTCCGAGCAGGAGGGTCACATCAGTTCTGTGGGACCTCTGAGGGTTTGGTCTGGGGCAGCTCTTGCAGTGCCAGCCCCACAGACCCCGAGGGTGGTGCAGGAGCTGCTGGAGGAGCAGGAGGGGAGCCAGGGGGATGCAGCTGTGCTCCGTGTCCCTGCTGCCCCGGAGCAGCAGGGGTCACACCCAGCTGGGCTTGGCACAGGAATCCCAGCAGGGGCTGGGCTCTGGGCAGGCTGCCCAGGGGGGTTTGCAGAGGAAGAGGAGCCTGAGCAGCACCTTGGAGGTGACCCTGCTCCAAAAAGGGGCTCCAAAAACCCTTCCAGGCTCCTTCCAACACAAATTTTTTTCACCCCGTTCTCCTTTCCGCTGTCACAGCGGTTGTAGGAAATTTGGCAGAGGGTGGGGGACCCACACTGAGCTGCTGGGGAGGCTGAGAGCTGCAGGAAGCTCTCCTGGCACTGCTCCCCTCCCACCACCCTTCCCCTGCCCTCCTTGCCCTGGAAATGACATTTCAGGTTAAACCTCCCAGCTCTTGTGTACAAGACCCCATGAGCCAGGGGCCATAAATCCAGGTTGGCTCCCAAACATTTCAGGAGCCAGGTCAGAGGTTTCCTTCGTGGCTGTTCTGAGCTGGAATCCATCCTCTGTGGCCTCCCTGGTGCAGTTTCCAGCAAGGAGCCAGAACTCCTGGGTGTTCTGGGGCTGCAGCTCCAAAGCAGAGGCAAGGGGAGCTCACAGAGCTGTTCAGCTGTGCCTTGGCTCTGGCTGCAGAAGGGAGCCCTGGGAGGAGCAGGGCTGAGCCCAGGGTGCCAGGGAAGGGAGACACTGAGCCAAGAGCCCTGGCACAGGGACAAGCCCCGGTCCACAGGGACCCCTCGGCTCTGGGGCTCTGGGGGCTCTGGGGGCTCTGGGCACTGGCACAGGCTCAGCTTGGCTACTGGGAGCAGTTCCCTCCTGGAGAAGGTGCTCAAAGCCCAGCTCAGCTGCTGTGCCCATCCTGCAGGGGTGTAAAGCCTGGCCAGGGGCAGTGCTGGGGCCACTCTGTGCTCTCAGGGGGCTTTTGCACCTCAGGGGTGCTGTGAGGTCACCATCCTGTCCCTGCTTCAGCCACTGAGAGGGGAGCTCTGGAGGGGTTGGTGTCCCTCTCTGCAGCCAGAGTCCCCAGAGGGTCCCTGTGGCTCGGGGCCGTGCTGGCTCCGTGCCCACCCTGCATGGCACAGCCCTGTGCTGCGGGCTGGGGCCCCTGCCACCCCCAGTGCCACCCCAGAGGCTGCTCTGGGGGCAGGGCTCAGAGCTCCTGCGGCCCCACACCGCAGATTTCCACCCTGGCCTCTTGCCATGAGCCCTCCTCCCCTGTGGCAGCAGTGCCTGAGCCGTGCCTGGGGTGGCACGGGGTGGCACAGGGTGGCACAGGGGTGGCACAGGGTGGCACAGGGTGGCAGTGGGAGGAAACGCCAGGCACAGCTCCAGTGGCTGCTCTCTGTGCAGGTGGCCAGGGGAGGGACACCAGCCTGTGGGGACTCCAGATTCCTTTCCTTTCCTTTCCTTTCCTTTCCTTTCCTTTCCTTTCCTTTCCTTTCCTTTCCTTTCCTTTCCTTTCCTTTCCTTTCCTTTCCTTTCCTTTCCTTTCCTTTCCTTTCCTTTCCTTTCCTTTCCTTTCCTTTCCTTTCCTTTCCTTTCCTTTCCTTTCCTTTCCTTTCCTTTCCTTTCCTTTCCTTTCCCTTTCCTTTCCTTTCCTTTCCCTTTCCCTTTCCCTTTCCCTTTCCCTTTCCCTTTCCTTTCCCTTTCCCTTTCCCTTCCCTTTCCCTTTCCCTTTCCCTTTCCCTTCCCTTTCCTTTCCTTTCCTTCCCTTCCCTTCCCTTCCCTTCCCTTCCCTTCCCTTCCCTTCCCTTCCCTTCCCTTCCCTCTTTGCTTTTTATTTAATCTTTTTTTCTCTTATATCTTCTCTTCTCTTCTCTTCTCTTCTCTTCTCTTCTCTTCTCTTCTCTTCTCTTCTCTTCTCTTCTCTTCTCTTCTCTTCTCTTCTCTTCTCTTCTCTTCTCTTCTCTTCTCTCTTCCTCTCCTCTCTTCTCTCCTTCTCTCTCCTCTCTTCTCTCTCTCTCTTCTCTCTCCTCTCCTCCTCTCTCTCTCTTCCTCTCCTCCCTCCTCTCTCTTCTCTTCTCTTCTCTCTTCTCTCCTCTCCTCTTCTCTCCTCTTCTCTCCTCTTCTCTCTTCTCCTCTCTCTGCCCAGGGCAGGATTCCCACCCCTGGAAGGATTTAGAGCCCTGTGGCCCCTGGGGACAGGGACAGTGCTGTGCTGGGCAGTGCTGGGGCTGCCTGGGCTCAGTCTGAGAGGGCTTTGCAGGATGTTCAGTGTGTCTGTGGCTGGGGAGGTCCGTGGCGGCCGGGAGCAGCTTTGTCACACCCTGGGGTCAGCAGCAGGGGCTGCGGGGGTGGGGTGCTGGCCCCAGAGCTGGGGGTGGCCCCACGCTCACTGCAGCCCCAAGTTTGGGATCCCCTGGAGCCACCCCGGGGCTGCGGCAGGCGGGGACAGCCCTGCCCCGTCCCAGCCCCGGGATGTGCCCTGGTGACCTCAGCGCTGCTCCAGGAACCCCTCACGCCTCGGGGAATGCAAATGAGCCCCGCAGCTGTGCGGGCTCAGAACCACCCAGGTGGAACGCTCCTCTCTGTTCTCGAAGAGTATCGCTTGGGCAGCGCGGCCCGGAGAGCAGTGCTGGGGACAGGCTCCCACGGGAGTGGCACTGCCAGCCCGGGCGTGCTGGGGGTCACAGGAGTGCTGGGGGGACACGGGCAGGGCTGGTGGGATCCCGGGCAGGAATTGTTCCTGGCAGGGCGGGCAGGGCTGGCACAGGTGCCCAGAGGATCCCTGGCAGTGCCCCAGGCCGGGCTGGGCACTGGGACAGTGGGAGTGTCCCCATGGCAGGGGGCACTGGGGGGCTCCGGGGTCCCTCCCGCCCGAACCGTTCCGGGATTCAGTGATCTGCAGAGCCCCGTGCGGCGCAGTGAGCTGCTCGCTGCGGCTGAGCTCGTCACACCCTGGGAAATGTGTCCGGGCAGTCGGGCAGGCGGTTCGGGCGCAGAGCCAGCTCTGGGGCCTGCCCGAGGAACGAGCTCTCAGCTCTGCCCCTGCTCCGTGCTCGGGCTTCACAGAGCCATCCCCGGAGCGCCCAAGGGTGTGGCACCCCGTGCCTGGGCTGGGGACGGCTGCAGGTGGGACCTGATGCTCTTGGAGCTCTTTTCCAGCCTCAGTAATTCCGGGATTCTAAAGCTCTGTGACTCTTCCTCTCCTCTCAGCTGCCACCAGTCGCGCTCTCCAGGGGTGACACCAGCACGTGCTGAGGTCCCAGGGCGCGGGGTGGGACCTGCGGGACGAGCTGCAAACCGGAGAATATTCAAACCGGAGAATATTCAAACCAAAAACAGCCAAAACAGAAAATATTCAAACCAGAGAATATTCAAACCGGAGAATATTCAAACCAGAGAATATTCAAACCAAAAAACAGCCAAAACAGAAAATATTCAAACCAGAGAATATTCAAACCGGAGAATATTCAAACCAGAAAATATTCAAACCAAAAAAACAGTCAAAACAGAAAATATTCAAACCAGAAAATATTCAAACCAGAAAATATTCAAACCAGAGAATATTCAAACCAGCGAATATCCCCACCTGCTCCTGTGGCTCCCTCCTGGGGAAGAGGAGGAGGAGGAGGAGGAGGAGGGGGGACAGCGCCAGTGTCTCCCAGGCAGAGCCGTGGCGCGGGTGGCAGCTGCCCCTGTCCCCGCCCAGGTCCCACGGGTGGCCCGGTGTGCCACAGCCCGGCGCGGACTCGGGTCCGTGGGCTTGGTGCGGGAAGGGCAGCGCTGTGGCACCTTGGGGACATTTCCTGGGGGTGGCACGGGGACGCGCTCGTGGCGCTGGGCGGTGTGCAGAGGGGCTGGGCTGGCACGGGGGCGCGGCGCGGCGTGGGGCTGCGGGGACAGGGACGGGACGGCAGTGCCACCGTGTCAGGGGGATGGCAGTGCCACCGTGTCGGGGGGATGGCAGTGCCACCGTGCCTGAGTGACAGCAGTGCCACCGTGTCAGGGGAATGGCAGTGTCACCGTGTCTGAGTGACAGCAGTGCCACCATGTCAGGGGATGGCAGTGCCACCGTGTCGGGGGGATGGCAGTGCCACCATGTCAGGGGATGGCAGTGTCACCGTGTCAGGGGGATGGCAGTGCCACCACTGCATGAGGGATGGCAGTGTCACCGTGTCTGAGTGACAGCAGTGCCACCGTGTCAGGGGATGGCAGTGTCACTGTGTCAGGGGGATGGCAGTGTCACCGTGTCTGAGTGACAGCAGTGTCACCGTGTCAGGGGGATGGCAGTGTCACCATTGGTCCTGGAGCTGCAGTGGCACTGGCACAGGGGGATGGCAGTGTCACCATGGCAGGGTGCTGGCAGTGTCACCATGTCAGGGGGATGGCAATGTCACCACTGCACAGGGTGCTGGCAGTGTCACTGCACAGGGTGCTGGTGGTGTCACCACTGTGTGGAGTGCTGCCAGTGCCACCATATCTGGTTTGCTGGCAATGTCACCAGTGCACAGGGCAGTGTCACCCTGTGTGGGGTGCTGGTGGTGTCACCTAGAAATGCACTCTTTCTGCAGTCAGTCAAATTATATGGATATAGCTAAACTATACCAGTGTGAAAATTAGAAAATATATTGAAATACATAAAATAACTATATTTATGTATTTTAATATATTTAATATAAAATATTTGTATCTATATGTAGTACATTGGATATCTACATATGCAGATATAAATATATATATAAATATACATAATATGTACATTTATATATGAATATAAATATACATATAGAAATATATAGATGTAGATATTTATATATGTAATATATTAAATATATAAAAGTATTTAATATAAATATGTGACATACAATTATAGTATATAGATGTGGGTGTAATATATAAATATACACATATTATATAAATATATATTATACATTATATGTCATATATCACATATCATATATATTAATTATATATTATATATATTATATAGTATGTTATATATTATATTATGTATTTTATATATTACACCAACATATTAATCAAGTTAATATATAGATAAATATATAAATAGCTACATGTGTAATGTATAAATATGCAAATGTTTGCATAAAACAAACAAGCATGTGATTTTATAAAAAATGTCAAAAATAGACAAGAACAGATTAAAAAACCGATTAAAAAATATATATATATAAAAATAGATTAAGATGAAAAGCAAGTTAATGAGGTTCTGCTGTGCCCACTGTGCCAGCATCTCCCTGCTGGACGTCCCTGCATGTTCCCCTGTGTCTGTCTGTCTGTCTGTCTGTGTGTCTGTCTGCCTGTCCCCAATCCCCCATACCCACTCTCTCTGTGTCTGTATCTGTCTGTCTGTCCCCAATCTCACCCTCCCTCTCTCTCTCTGTCTGTGTGTCTGTCTGTCCCCAGTCTCACCCTCTCTCTCTCTCTGTGTCTCTGTGTCTGTGTGTCTGTCTGTCCCCAGTCTCACCCCTCTCTCTCTGTGTCTGTGTGTCTGTCTGTCTGTCTGTGTGTCTGTCATACCCACCCTTTCTCTCTCTCTGTGTCTGTCTGTCTGTCCGTGTCTCTGTGTCTATCTGTTTGTCTCCAGTCTCACCCCCCCTCTCTCTGTGTCTGTGTGTCTGTCAGTCTGTCCCCAGTCTCACCCCCTCTCTCTCTCTCTGTGTCTGTGTGTCTGTCTGTCCCCAGTCTCACCCTCCCTCTCTCTGTGTCTGTGTGTCTGTCTGTCCCCAATCTCACCCTCTCTCTCTGTGTCTGTGTGTCTGTCTGTCCCCAGTCTCACCCTCTGTCTCTCTCTCTGTGTCTGTCTGTCTGTCCCCAATCTCACCCTCTCTCTCTGTGTCTGTGTGTCTGTCTGTCCCCAGTCTCACCCCTCTGTCTCTCTGTCTGTGTGTCTGTCTGTCCCCAGTCTCACCCTCCCTCTCTCTGTGTCTGTGTGTCTGTCTGTCCCCAATCTCACCCCTCTCTCTCTGTGTCTGTGTGTCTGTCTGTCCCCAGTCTCACCCTCCCTCTCTCTGTGTCTGTGTGTCTGTCTGTCCCCAATCTCACCCTCTCTCTCTGTGTCTGTGTGTCTGTCTGTCCCTCAGTCTCACCCTCCCTCTCTCTGTGTCTGTGTGTCTGTCTGTCCCCAATCTCACCCTCTCTCTCTGTGTCTGTGTGTCTGTCTGTCCCCAGTCTCACCCCTCCCTCTCTCTGTGTCTGTGTGTCTGTCTGTCCCCAATCTCACCCTCTCTCTCTGTGTCTGTGTGTCTGTCTGTCCCCAGTCTCACCCTCTGCTCTCTCTGTCTGTGTGTCTGTCCGTGTCTCTGTGTCTGTGTGTCTGTCCGTGTCTCTGTGTCTGTCTGTCTGTCTGTCCCCAGTCTCACCCTCTCTCTCTCCCCAGGCCGCCGGCTCGGCGCAGCCCTCGCCCACCCAGGGCCGCCCCCCGGCCGCCCCCGCCCGCTCGGGCTCGGCCGGTTCCACCCCCACGCACGGCGGCGCCGAGAGCCGGCCCGGCCCGGGGGGGCACGGCCCGCAGCCCCCCGCGCCAGGTGAGCGGGGACCGGGCGGGGACGGGGCGGGGACGGGGAGGGATGGGACGGGGACGGGGACAGGGATGTGACAGTGCCAGGTGAGCGGGGACCGGGCGGGGCGGGGCGGGGACAGGGACGGGGACGGGGACAGGGACGGGGACAGTGCCAGGTGAGCGGGGACCGGGCGAGGCGGGGCGGGAGGGACGGGGACAGGGGACAGGGAGGGATGGGACAGGGACGGGGACAGGGACTGTGACAGTGCCAGGTGAGCGGGGACGGGGACAGGGACGGGGCAGGGGATGGGACAGTGAGCGGGGGACAGGGACTGTGACAGTGCCAGGTGAGGGCGAGGGGACGGGGAGCGGGGACAGGGAGCAGGGGACAGTGCCAGGGGAGCAGGGACAGGGACAGGGAGGGATGGGACAGGGACGAGGGACAGGGACAGTGCCAGGTGCCCGGACGGGGGACAGGGGACACAGGGATGTGACAGTGCCAGGTGAGCTGGGGACAGGGACAGGGAGGGATGGGACAGTGAGCGAGGGACAGGGATGTGACAGTGCCAGGTGAGGCAGGGACGGGGACAGGGGCTGGGGACAGGGACAGGGGACACGCAGGGGCAGGGGCAGGGACACAGGGATGGGACAGTGCCAGCAGGGACAGGGACACAGGGATGTGGCAGTGCCAGCAGGGCAGGGACAGGGGCACAGGGATGTGGCAGTGCCAGCAGGGGCAGGGACAGGGACAGGGACACAAGGATGTGACAGTGCCAGTGAGCAGGGACAGGGACACAGGGATGTGGCAGTGCCAGCAGGGCAGGGACAGGGACAGGGAGGGATGTGACAGTGCCAGGTGAGCAGGGACAGGGACAGGGATGTGACAGTGCCAGCAGGGCAGGGCTGGCACAGCTGTGGCTGCCCCTGGATCCCTGGCAGTGCCCCAGGCCGGGCTGGGCACTGGGGACAGGGAGTGTCCCTGAGTTTGGGACTGGACGTTTTTTCAGGTCCTTCCCACCCAAACCATTGCCTGACCCCAGTGCAGCACACACATAACTCACCTTGTCAGGGCAATCATTGCAAACCCCTCTCTTCTGCCCTGGACCAAATCTGGGGGCACATTTTCAATCTTTAGAACTTACTCAAGTTAATTTCTATGAAGATGATGTTCCCTGAAGAGAAGTTAACCCCCACAAATAATTTAAGAATAAAACCTTCCAGACCTGTCGTGTTTACACACCTGCTGGTTGAACTGCAAGAAAAAACCACAAGGGGTTTCAAAGCTGTTTTCTCCATCTTGGTCCAGAGCTTTTCACCTTTAGTGCTCTTCCAGCCTGTCCTGGATGTTCTTCTCTGCCAGAAAATCCTCCTGTCCCTGAGGCACGGCTGAGGACTGAGCCAGGGATGGACAGCACTCCACAAAGGCTGGGCTGGAGATCCTGGAGGTCCTTTCCAACTTCAGTATCAATATCCAGTTATGATTATCCCTGTGCACCCTGGAGACCCCCTGGGAATCTCCTGGCAGTGCCCAAGAGCCCCCAGCTGGTGCAGGGGAGATCAGCTCATCTCTGGTTCCTTTAAGAGCTGCCAGCTCACCCCAGCTGCAGCCACGGGGCTGGAGGTGGTTCTCACTCCAGGGAGGGAAAATTGTGAATAGAAACATCAAACCCCTTTGCCAGGTGCACAGCTTCCTTCTCCAGGCAAACCAAACAGGGAAAGAAACTCCCAGAACCGAACCAAACGTGGAAAGAAACCCCTCAAAACCAAACCAAAAAGGGAAAGAAACCTCCCAGAACCAAACCAAACAGGGAAAGAAACCTCTCAAAACCAAACCAAACATGGAAAGAAACCTCTCAAAACCAAACCAAACATGGAAAGAAACCTTTCAAAACGAAACCAAACAGGGAAAGAAACCTTTCAAAACGAAACCAAACGTGGAGAGAAACCTCTTAAAACCAAACCAAAAACGGAAATAAACCTCCCAGAACCAAGCCAAACGTGAAAAGAAACCTCTCAAAACCAAACTAAATGTGGAGAGAAACCTCTCAAAACCAAACCAAACGTGGAAAGAAACCTCTCAAAACCAAACCAAACATGGAAAGAAACCCGGAACCAAACCAAACATGGAGAGAAACCTCTGAAAACCAAACCAAACGTGGAGAGAAACCTCTGAAAACCAAACCAAAAACGAAAATAAACCTCCCAGAACCAAACCAAATGTGGAGAGAAACCCAGAACCGAACCAAATGTGGAAAGAAACCTCCCAGAACCAAGCCAAGCAGGGAAAGAAACCTCCCAGAACCAAACCAAACGTGGAGAGAAACCTCTCAAAACCAAACCAAACGTGAAAAGAAACCTCTCAAAACCAAACTAAATGTGGAGAGAAACCTCTCAAAACCAAACCAAACATGGAAAGAAACCTCTCAAAACCAAACCAAACATGGAAAGAAACCTTTCAAAACGAAACCAAACGTGGAGAGAAACCTCTCAAAACCAAACCAAAAACGGAAATAAACCTCCCAGAACCAAGCCAAACGTGAAAAGAAACCTCTCAAAACCAAACTAAATGTGGAGAGAAACCTCTCAAAACCAAACCAAATGTGGAGAGAAACCTCTCAAAACCAAACCAAACATGGAGAGAAACCTCCCAGATCCAAACCAAACGTGGAGAGAAACCCAGAACCGAACCAAATGTGGAAAGAAACCTCCCAGAACCAAGCCAAGCAGGGAAAGAAACCTCCCAGAACCAAACCAAACGTGGAGAGAAACCTCTCAAAACCAAACCAAACAGGGAAAGAAACCAGAACCAAACCAAACGTGGAAAGAAACCTCCCAGAACCAAGCCAAGCAGGGAAAGAAACCTCCCAGAAGCAAACCAAGCAGGTTTTAGGTATTTCTGGGTGCTCTGTGTCCATCTGTGTCCTTCTGCCTTTTCCTGGGGCACGCAGAGCCCTGGCAAGGCAGAGCCCTGCCTGGGGAATCAACCAAGGGCTGTCCCTGGTGACTGCCCCTTCCTCAGCACCTGCTGGCATCACCCCAGTGAAATCTTGGGCTTGTCCAGGTTTTTAACAGCTGGCAGCATCTCAGGATCCAGGTGTTGCAGAAAACTGTTCAGGGCTGGATGGAGAGTTCACCCCTCAGGACACTGATCCTGCTCCAACAAAAACATCTCAGCTGTTCGTGCTGACCTCTGCATATCCAGCAGACATTTAGAAATGGGGAGCTTGGGCAGGGCAGGGACACCAAGGGCTCCTTTTCCCTGCCAGGGCACGAGTCCTCCACGAGCTGCCCCAGCAGTGGGGCAAATCCTGGGGCAGGAAAGATTTGAAGAACTGAATCCCAGAGATCTTGGTCTTACAGTGGAAAGTTTCCTCCTTGGATGATCTCTTGATGTTCACTCAGGAGAGGATTCCCGTTGGCACTGGGGTGATGACCAAGTGTGAGAGGTTTAGAACAGAACACCCTGACAGTTTCTGGGTGACACAGGCACAGAGGCCACCATCTAATCAGAAAATCAATTCTGCTGCTGATCATCTTGGAAGAGGAGAGAAGTGCCCTGGGAATGCTCAGATCCAGCACTGGCAGCAGAAAGGGGAAGTGCTCCTCTGTGACAGAAAAACTCCTGCAAGGAAACAAAGGTGTGAGCTGTGAGCAGGCTCTGAGGGGATTTTCTGGAATGTCCTTCTGGAAGGGCAGCCTGCACAGTCAGTGCTGTGTGCTCGTCACAGGAGCCAGGCAGGGCCAGGCAGAGCCAGGCAGAGCCAGGCAGAGCCAGGCAGGGCCGGGCAGGGCCGGGCAGGGCCAGGCAGGGCCGGGCAGGGCCAGGCAGGGCCAGGCAGAGCCAGGCAGGGCCAGGCAGGGCCAGGCAGGAGCCAGGCAGGGCCAGGCAGAGCCAGGCAGGGCCGGGCAGGGCCGGGCAGGGCCAGGCAGGGCCAGGCAGGGCCAGGCAGAGCCAGGCAGGGCCAGGCAGGAGGCAGGCAAGGAGCCAGGCAGGGCCAGGCAGGGCCAGGCAGAGCCGGGCAGGGCCAGGCAGGGCCAGGCAGGGCCAGGCAGAGCCAGGCAGGGCCAGGCAGGGCCGGGCAGGGCCGGGCAGGGCCAGGCAGGGCCAGGCAGGGCCGGGCAGGGCCGGGCAGGGCCAGGCAGGGCCAGGCAGAGCCAGGCAGAGCCAGGCAGGGCCAGGCAGAGCCAGGCAGGGCCAGGCAGGGCCGGGCAGAGCCAGGCAGGGCCAGGCAAGAGCCAGGCAGGAGCCAGGCAGGGGCAGACAGGGACCAGGCAAGAGCCAGGCAGGGGCCAGGCAGAGCCAGGCAGGGCCAGGGCAGGGCCCAGGCAGGAGCCGGGCAGGGGACCCAGGCAGAGACCCGGGCAGGGGACCAGGGCAGGGGCCAGGCAGGGCCAGGCAGGGCCAGGCAAGAGCCAGGCAGGGCCAGGCAGGGCGAGGGCAGAGCCAGGCAGGGGCCAGGCAGAACCCGAGCAGAGCCAGGCAGAGACCCGGGCGGGGCGGGCAGGGGCCAGGCAGAGCCAGGCAGAGCCAGGCAGGGCAGACGGGGGCCAGGCAGGGCGGGGCAGAGCCAGGGCAGGGAGCAGAGCCAGGCGGGGGCAGGCGGGGCAGGGGCCAGGGCAGGGCCAGGCAGAGCCAGGCAGCGGGGCAGGGCCAGGGCAGAGGCGAGGCAGGCAGAGCCGGGCAGGGCGAGGGCAGGGGCCGAGGCAGGGGCCCGGGCAGGGCCAGGCAGAGCCAGGCAGGGGCCCGAGGCAGGGGCGAGGGCAGGGCGAGACGGGGCAGGCAGGGCCAGGCAGGGGCCAGGCAGAGACCAGCAGAGCCAGGCAGGGCCGGGGCAGGGCAGGGCGAACGGGGCCAGGCAGAGCCAGGCAGAGCCAGGCAGGGCCGGGCAGGGCCAGGCAGGGCCAGGCAGAGCCAGGCAGGGCCAGGCAGGGCCGGGCAGGGCCGGGCAGGGGCCAGGCAAGGAGGCGGGCAGGGCCAGGCAGAGCCAGGCAGGGGCCAGGCAGGGCCGAGGCAGAGCCAGGCAGGAGCCCGGGCAGGGGCCGGGCAGGGCGGGCAGGGGCCAGGCAGGGCCGAGCAGGGCCAGGCAGGGGCCGGGCAGGGCCAGGCAGGGCCAGGCAGGAGCCAGGCAAGAGCCAGGCAGGGCGGGCGGGGAGCCCGGGCAAGGGCCAGGCAGGGCCGGGCAGGGCCAGGCAGGGCCGGGCAGGGCCAGGCAGAGCCAGGCAGGGCCAGGCAGGGCCAGGCAGAGCCAGGCAGGGCCAGGCAGGGCCAGGCAGGGCCAGGCACGGAAGCAGAGCCAGGGCCAGGCAGGGCCAGGCGCAGGAAGCAGAGCCAGGCAGGGCCAGGCAGGGCCAGGCGCAGGAAGCAGAGCCAGGCAGGCCCAGGCAGAGCCAGGCAGGGCCAGGCAGGGCCAGGCACAGGAAGCAGAGCCAGGCAGGGCCAGGCAGGGCCAGGCAGGGCCAGGCAGGGCCAGGCAGAGCCAAATGCCCATTTCTGCACGCGGTGCAGTGTCCCGGGCAGCAGCTGTCTGGGTGGCCCGGTGACACTGCCCAGCTGTCCCCAGCAGGGGTGGGGCACACCCAGGGCCCACGAGGATCGTGGGTGATCCTGTGCCAGCTCTGTCCCCTGCTGCCCTGGCTCTTCTGGGCGGGGACACTGGTGGCACTGGGGTCACAGGGGCCTGGCACTGTCACTGTCACTGTCCTGTCACAGGGGGGCTGGCACTGTCACTATCACTGTCCTGTCACGGGTGGGGGCTGGCACTGGTACTGTCCTGTCCCAGAGCACTGGCACTGTCACTGTCCTGGTGCTGCAGTGTCCCGGGGGGGCTGGCACTGTCACTATCCTGTCACAGTGGGCTGGCACTGTCACTGTCACTGTCCTGTCACAGGGGGGCTGGCACTGTCACTGTCCTGTCCCAGAGCACTGGCACTGGCACTGGCACTGTCCTGGTGCTGCAGTGTCAAAGGGGGGGATGGCACTGTCACTATCCTGTCACAGGGGGCTGGCACTGTCACTGTCACTGCCCTGTCCCTGTCCCTGCCCTGTCCCTGTCCCTGTCCCTGTCCCTGTCCCTGCCCTGTCCCTGTCCCCGCCCTATCCCGGGCCATGGTGACATCCACCCCGGGCAGTGACAGTGACAGTGACAGTGACAATGACAGTGACAATGACAATGACAGTGGCAGTGACAGTGACAATGACAGTGACAATGACAATGACCGTGACAGTGACACTGACAGTAACAGTGACAATGACAGTGGCAGTGATAGTGACAATGACAGTGACAAGGACAGTGACAATGA
The DNA here is from genome assembly GCA_034336665.1 of Luscinia megarhynchos. Lineage (NCBI taxonomy): Eukaryota > Metazoa > Chordata > Aves > Passeriformes > Muscicapidae > Luscinia > Luscinia megarhynchos. Next base: position 438,644 of record CM067565.1, on the reverse strand, counting down.
CAGTGCCAATGACAGTGACAGTGACAGTGACAATGACAGTGACAGTGACAATGACCATGACAATGACAGTGGCAGTGACAGTGACAATGACAGTGACAATGTCAGTAATAGTGATAGTGACAATGACAGTGACAATGACAGTGACAGTGACAATGTCAGTGACAATGACAATGACAGTGACAGTGACAGTGCCAGTGGCAGTGCCAGTGACAGTGGCAGTGACCCGCTCCGCGTGCCCCGCCCAGGCGCGAGGAGGAGCCTCCGCGATGACCTGCTGGTGGCCGCGGACTCCATCACCACCACCGTGTGCTCGCTGGTGAGGGAGCTGCGCTCAGGTGAGAGCCGCGGGCCCGGCTGCGGGTGACATCTGTCCCGAGTCCTGGTGCTGCAGCGCAGCCTGGGGCGGGGCTGGGCTGCGTGCTCCCGGTGCAAACGCGTTTCACAGCCGGCACCCTGGCCTGGGCCGTGCTGGGCATGATCGGAATGCTCACCACCAGCCACAGCAGCTTCTTGGAGCGAGTCCCCAGACTCCTCTCAGCCCGGGCAGCAGGTGAGACCCTGTGCCTGGCTCTCCATCAGGTGATGCAGTCACCCACCAGTGTGCAGGAGCACAGCTTCATCCCCTGCTGCTAAACAACCATGTGGAAAACAGATAATTGCTCCCTCCGAGCCTCCTGCCCGTGCCAGGGGAGCTGAGCACGCTGCTGGGGCTGGGGCAGGTCCTGCAGCAGCCAGGGCACGGTCCTGGCCCTTGGGCCTGTCAGCAGCAGGGCTGTCAGGCACCCAGAGCAGGGAATTCTGCATGGGAAGGGCAGTCAGGCACCCAGAGCAGGGAATTCTGCATGGGAAGGGCAGTCAGGCACCCAGAGCAGGGAATTCTGCATGGGAAATGCAGTCAGGCACCCAGAGCAGGGAATTCTGCATGGGAAGGGCAGTCAGGCACCCAGAGCAGGGAATTCTGCATGGGAAATGCAGTCAGGCACCCAGAGCAGGGAATTCTGCATGGGAAATGCAGTCAGGCACCCAGAGCAGGGAATTCTGCTGGGAAGGGCTGGGAGCACCCAGAGCAGGGAATTCTGCTGGGAAGGGCTGGGAGCACCCAGAGCAGGGAATTCTGCATGGGAAGGGCAGTCACAGGCATTCAGAGCAGGGAATTCTGCATGGGAAGGGCAGTCACAGGCACCCAGAGCAGGGAATTCTGCATGGGAAGGGCTGGGCAGCACCCAGAGCAGGGAATTCTGCATGGGAAGGGCAGTCAGGCACCCAGAGCAGGGAATTCTGCATGGGAAGGGCAGTCAGGCATTCAGAGCAGGGGAATTCTGCATGGGAAGGGCAGTCAGGCACCCAGAGCAGGGAATTCTGCATGGGAAGGGCAGTCAGGCACCCAGAGCAGGGAATTCTGCATGGGAAATGCAGTCAGGCACCCAGAGCAGGGAATTCTGCATGGGAAGGGCTGGCAGCACCCAGAGCAGGGAATTCTGCATGGGAAGGGCAGTCAGGCACCCAGAGCAGGGAATTCTGCATGGGAAGGGCAGTCAGGCACCCAGAGCAGGGAATTCTGCATGGGAAATGCAGTCAGGCACCCAGGGCTGTTCCAGCAGGGAGGATTTCTGCATGGGAAGGGTAGTCAGGCACTGGAAGGGGCTCTCCAGGAGCTCTCCCCATCCCTGGGGTGTCCAAGCAAAGACTGAGCTCAGGGCTCTGGGGACAGAGGGCACCAGTCCCAGGTGGGGCTCTCTGCCCTTTTGAAGGGTCCTGTGGTTCTGTCTGGGCTGCTGAGGAGCAGGAGAAGTGCCCTGCGTGTCCCTGCTCCCTGCTGTGGCACAGAATCCCCACGAATGCCGGTCCCAGCAGCTCCCGGGGTGAGCAGGGTGGGTGTTTCACAGCCCAGCTGTAAATCCCCACTCCTGCTGTGCTGGCAGCACAGGAGCTGGGAGTTCAGAAAGATGACACAGCACCGTGGCAGGGCTGCCAGCTCCCCCATCAACACCTCAGCGTGCCCCTGGGGCTCAAACACGGAGAGCAAAGCTCGGCCCAGGGTCTGCGCTCATCCATCCTGCTCTGCAGAGCACAGCAGGTGTTGCAGAGCCAGGGAATTGTGGAGCAGCCGAGTCAGACCCGCAGGGATCGTGGAGTGCACCCCAGCATCCCAGCTGTCCCAGCCTTTCCCTGGCCTGCCCCCGAAATGCCCAGACACAGCTCCAGGTCAGTCCCGGTGCCTGGGGGAGCCCAGGGCTCTGCACAGCCGTGGGCACCAGCAGGGAGCGGGCACGGCAGGGGAGCGGAGCTGCTGCTCCGGGAGATGCGCGGAGCAGGGGAGGCTCCCTGGAAATGCCGGGATGGTGTCACTGGTGTCACTGTGCACGCCAGGGACAGCGCGAGCTGTCCTCAGCTGACGGCAGCATCTCACAGGGGTGTCCCAGGGGAGCTGTGCGAGCAGACACGTCCTGCAGAGGGGCGTGGGGAGGGTGGGACAGCCTGCGGGACGGAGCCAGCTGCCCCCGCCCCACCCTGCCCGGCAGAGCTCACCCGGGGGCTCTGCTGGCCCCATCCAGCCCCTGTGCCAGGGCGGGGAGCGGGGAGAGGCTCCCGAGCGTGCTGGCCCTGCCAGGCAAGGGGCACAGCCCCAGCAGGGTTTGGGGAGCGCTGCCAGGGATGCCCAGCGGGGTTTCTGGGTCTGTGCAGGGCCAGGGTGACCCCGATGGGTCCTTCCAGCCCAGGGCATTCCCTGATGGAGTCACAGAGCCACAAACTCGCGGGGGTTGAAAAGGTGTCCACGAGCAGAGCCCAGCTGTTCCCCCAGCAGTGGCAGGGCCAGCAGTGCCCCGGTCCCAGTGCCACCTCCACCCCTCTGCTGGGGGACCCTGATCCCCTGAGCTCAGCACGGTGGCGTTCAGAGGAGCTGCTCTGCCCCCAGGGCTCTGCTCCAGCTCACAGTTCTGGTGATTCCAAAGGTGCCTGGGGCTGTCCCTGACCTCCCTTCCCCCTGGAGCTCTGTGACCCCCCTGTGTCACTGTCCTGCTCTCAGAGCCCCTCAGGGTGTGCCTGTGAGCTCCTGGCCCACCCCAACACCCCTGGCTGTCCAGCTGTGCCTTTCCCTGGGGGTTTCTGTCTGTCTTTGCTCCCCCTCAGGATAAGCACCAGCTGTTTGCACAGCTCTCAGGGGATGCTGGGGTGAGATCAGAGCCACCACCTGCAGGAGGTGACCCTGTGCTCCCACTGTGTGTGCAAACACCCTGCCATAAACTCACCTGGCCTGTCCTGGCAGGTGAAGCCCAGCAGGAATTCCTGCCTGGGAAGGGGCTGCCCAGGGGGTGATGGAGCCCCACCCTGGAGGGGTAAAAGCTGTGTGGAGGTGGCACTTGGGGACATGGGGCAGTGCTGGCCTGGGCCTCTGAGGGATTTTCCAGCCCACACAACTCCATGATTGCCTCTCTGCTCTCACCCCCCATCTCATGTCTGCTTTTTCTCTTCTTGCTTTTCTCTGAAGCAGAGGAAGAAGAGGAAGAAGAAACAGAGAAGCTGCAGAATGGGAAGGACCGAGGTGAGGGGACAAAGCTGTGTGAGAGCTCTGCAGCACTTTGTGACTCCTCTGGGGCTTCACTGGCTCCCTCTGAGCCCCACCAGGGGCTCTGGAGCAGGTGGATGGCTCCAGGTGCAGGTGGATGGCTCTGGGTGCAGGTGGATGATTCTGGATGAGGTGGATGGCTCCAGGCACAGGTGGATGGCTCTGGGTGCAGGTGGATGGCTCCAGGCACAGGTGGATGGATCTGGGTGCAGGTGGGTGGTTCTGGGATGCAGGTGGATGATTCTGGATCAGGTGGATGGCTCCAGGTACAGGTGGATGGCTCTAGGGAACAGGTGGCTCCTAGTGCAGGTGGATGGCTTTGGATGCAGATAGCTCTGGATCAGGTGGATGGCTCCAGGTGCAGGTGGATACCTCTGGATCAGATGGATGGCCCTGGATGCAGATGGCTCTGGATCAGGTGGATGGCTCTGGATCAGGTGGATGGCTCTGGATCAAGTGGATGATTCTGGATCAGGTGGATGATTCTGGATCAGGTGGATGGCTCCAGGCACAGGTGGATGATTCTGGGTGCAGGTGGGTGGCTCTGGGTGCAGGTGGATGATTCTGGATCAGGATGGATGGCTCCAGGCACAGGAGGATGGCTCCAGGCACAGGTGGATCTTTCTGGGTGCAGGTGGATGATTCTGGATCAGGTGGATAGGTCTGGATCAGGTGGATGGCTCCAGGCACAGGTGGATGGCTCTGGGTGCAGGTGGATGGCTCTGGGTGCAGGTGGATGGTTCTGGGTGCAGGTGGGTGGCTCTGGGTGCAGGTGGATACCTCTGGATCAGGTGGATGATTCTGGATCAGGAGGATGGCTCCAGGCACAGGTGGATGTTTCTGGGTGCAGGTGGGTGGCTCTGGATCAGATGGCTCTGGCTCTGGGTGCAGGTGACTCTGGAGCAGGTGGATGTTTCTGGGTGCAGGTGGGTGGCTCTGGGTGCAGATAGCTCTGGATCAGGTGGATGTTTCTGGATCAGGTGGATGTTTCTGGACCAGGTGGATGTTTCTGGGTGCAGGTGGGTGGCTCTGGGTGCAGTGGCTCTGGTGGAGCAGCCCCTCCCTGGTGCTGTGGCTGTGCCCTGGCACACGTCACCTGCCAGTCCCAGTCACTGTCCCCAACACCTGCCACGGGCAGATGTCACACTCCTGCCTGTGCTCGGCTTCCAAGGATGTTCTCCTGCCAGCAAAGGTCACACATGGGCTGGACAATGTCCCTGTGCCACTGGATCCAGGGTGACCCTGGCTGGACAGTGTCCCTGTGCCAGTGGGACCCACAGGGTGACCCTTGGCTGGACAGTGTCCCTGTGCCCCGTGGGACCCAGGGTGACCCTGGCTGGACAGTGTCCCTGTGCCACTGGGACCCACAGTGACATTGGCTGGACAGTGTCCCTGTGCCCCTGGGACCCAGGGTGACCCTGGCTGGACAATGTCCCTGTGCCAGTGGGACCCACAGTGACCCTTGGCTGGACAGTGTCCCTGTGCCACTGGGACCCAGGGTGACCCTGGCTGGACAGTGTCCCTGTGCCACTGGGACCCACAGTGACCCTGGCTGGACAGTGTCCCTGTGCCACTGGGGACCCACACAGGCAGTGCCATCCGTGTCCCCAGTGTCCCTTTCCTCACTGTGGCCCTGCTCTCCTCCCAGCTTTTCCCTCTGTTTGGCACATCCCACTGGAGTTGTGCCGGGATTTCCAGAGCAGGGCAGTGCCAGGAGGGAACTGCAGCATCTCCTGCTCCCCTCACCTGCAGGAGGCTGCTCCAGCCTCACTCAGGGCTCTGCTGCTGCTGCTGCTGCTGCTGCTGCTCAAACCCCAGCACGAGGAGCAGCCCTGGCTGGCTTGAAGCAGCCCCAGCACTGCCCAGGCCCAGCACCAGCGAGCAGGGCTCTGCAGCCTGCCTCTGTCACACACATTCCTGCTGGCCCAGTGCTGCATTTCCCCAGCAGAGCTCGCTTGCCTGGGTTCCCATCCCCTGGGAGAGCAGAGCACCCAGGCCCTGGAGCTGCCTGGAGGTGGTGGGGAGGGCACAGGGGGTTGGATTTTGGCTGAACAGGAGTTTTCAGAGAATTGCCTCAGCTCTGAGTCACAGGACCCTCTTTGCCCCAGTCATGCCTCATCACTGGAATATTTGAGATGCTTAGCAGATGACCCACACTTTGGCTTTTTCCAGATCTGCATTGTGCAGCCATGGGAAGCAGGGGAAGGGGCTCTGGGGCTGGGATGTGCTGCATGGCACAGGGATGGAGCAGAGCTCTGCCCCTCACTCAGCACAGCAGCACAGAGCAGGCAGGGACAGCCCAGACGCAGCCAAGAGCAGAGCTGGGCCCAGAGCCTCGTGTGGAATGTAAATATTGTCCCTGCCAGGGAAAAAGAGCGTTCTTACAGCCCCAGAGCTGCAGTCTCCTACAGTTTCCCAGAGGCAACATCTGGCAGGGAACTGCAGGGATGATGAGAGGAGGGGCAGCCCTGCCCTGTGGGAGGGGGCTCAGAGCCAGGGAGCCTGCAGGGTGCTGCAGGTGAGGGGCACAGCCTCCTCCTGCCCCAGCTCACCTCTGCCAGGGCTGGACAAGAGCCAAGAGCAGCTCAGGTGTTCCCTGAGGAGGCTGCAGTGCCAGGGATGCAGAGAATCTGCAGTGGCAGAGACCCCGGAGCCCCCCAGTGCCCCCCCTGCGATGGGGACACTCCCACTGTCCCCAGTGCCAGCCTGGCCTTGGGCACTGCCAGGGATGGCACAGCCACAGCTGCTCTGGGCACCCTGTGCCAGCCCTGCCCACCCTGCCAGGAACAATTCCTGCCCAATATCCCACCCAGCCCTGCCCTCTGGCAGTGGGAGCCATTCCCTGGGTCCTGTCCCTCCATCCCCTGTCCCACAGCTGCTCTGCCACCCTGTGCCAGGGACTCCACCTGCCCACGCTGGCCAAGCTGAGCTCTGCACCCCCTGTCCCCTGGCACATCCCTGGGTGACACCCCGAGCTGGGAGTGCTGGCTGTGCCCCTGGGACCTGGAGAAAGCCCTGAGAGCCTCCTGCACTCACAGGGACAGGCAGGGACAGGGCAGTGCTGGGGGGGCACCTGCAAGGGCTGAGGGGATCAAAGCAGTGCCTGGGGCAGCTCAGGGAAACTGAGGCAGGATTTCCTGGGGACAGGAATAAAGGAAATTCTCCTTGGACATCAGAAGTGGTTCTTCACCCCAAGGCTGGTGAGGCACAGGGTGACCAGGAGCCTGTGGGGTGTCCCTTGGAGGCCTCAGGGCTCACAGGGGAAGGTCCTGTGGGGCTGGGCCTGCCCTGAGGGCCTGGTCTGGGATTCCTGGGCCTTGGGGGCCTGCAGCACGTGCTGCCTGCCTGGGCTTACAGAGCAAGCTGGGGCTGTCCAGGTGTGCAGTCCTGGGGGGCAGGGAGAGATGGGGCAGGTCCTTTGTTCTGTGGGAAATAACAATAACAACAACAACAACAACAACAACAACAACAACAATAACAATAATAATAATAATAACAATAATAACAAAATCCCCTTGCTAAGCTAAGCTGGGGCTGTCCAGGTGTGCAGTCCTGGGGGGCAGTGAGAGATGGGGCAGGTCCTTTGTTCTGTGGGAAATAACAATAACAATAATAATAATAATAATAATAATAATAATAATAATAATAATAATAATAATAATAATAATAATAATAGTAATATCCCCTTGCTAAGCTGCTCTTCCCTGTTTGCAGGCTAGGAGGGGCCTCGGGCTGGACAGTAGCTCAGGTAAGGATGGACAGTGTCCCATCTCCAGCAGCTCCTGCAGCCCCTGCTCCTGTCCTGGCTCTGCACCAGCAAGGTCCCACCTGCCCATCCCCCTGCTCTGTTCCAAAGGGTGATTGCCACAGAATTATGGAAAGGACCCCAAATCCCCCCAGTGCCCCCCCTGCCATGGCAGGGACACTCCCACTGTCCCCAGTGTCCAGCCCGGCCTTGGGCACTGCCAGGGATCCTCTGGGCACCCTGTGCCAGCCCTGCCCACCCTGCCAGGAACAATTCCTGCCCAGGATCCCACCAGCCCTGCCCTCTGGCAGTGGGAGCCATTCCCTGTGCCCTGTCCCTCCATCCTGTCCCCAGTCCCTCTGCAGCTCCTGCAGCCCCTTCAGGCCCTGCCAGGGGCTCTGAGCTCTCCCCAGGGTGGGAAAACACCATGAGCTCCCTCCCCTTCATCTCTCCCAGCCTTATCTCCCACTGTATTGTCACCTGTGCAAGGAGAGGCCTCAGGAAACAGGAGCCCGTGGTGCAGACAAACCAGCAGGGCTCGGAGCTGGAGCCCAGGCACAGCACATGGGCACACAGACAGGTGCAGTGGGAGCAGGAGGGGCAGGGCTGGGCCCGGGGGTCTCCGGGGAGATCCTGGTCCCCCACCTGAGGGGAGGAGGAGCAGGAGCTGCTCGGGTTTCCAGCCTGGCAGTTTGCCACCCTGCCCATCCCTCCCCACTCCCAGGGCAGGAGAAGCTGCAGGGGTGCAGCCAGGGTGGGCCAGGAGGGGCTGGGGGCAGCAGGGACCTTCCTGGGGGTGGCAGGGTCCTGGCAGGGGAGTCTCACCTTCACCTGAGCCCCAGCAGGACCAGTGCTGGAGCCAAAGCTCAGTTTTGTGGGATGAACCCAGCCCCAGCTCCCAGCAAGTGTCCTCTGGCAAAGGGGAAAAAAAAAAGGGGATTTGCCTTTCCCACCTCCCACTGCTTGAGGAGTGCAAGGAGAGAGCCCCAGAGGGGCTCAGGAGCCTCTCTGACAGTTCTTACATGAGAAATTCAAGTCCTGCCTCATCTGGGAAGCAATCTGGTAACTCAAGAAGGAGTGAAATTGCAGCATGAGGGGGGAGCCAGCAGGGTGGTGCCACGGAGGGTGGCTGCTCCCTGAAACCCCCGGGCTCTGGGGAAGGGGATGTGTCCCCTGGCACCCCTCAGGGCTGCAACACCAGCACTGCACTGGAGACCACTGAGAAAAGGAGAGAGAGGAACCAGGCAGGCTTCTTGAGCCTACAGAAGGGAAAAAAACCTGCAAAAGAAAAGCAAAAATAATGTCCCATGTCCCCAAGTGCCACATCCACAGGGCTTTGAAATCCCTCCAGGGATGGGGACCCAGCCCTGGCAGCTGTGCCAGATCTGGACAGTCCTTTCCAGGCAGGAATTGTTCCAGTATCCACCTGAGCCTGCCCTGGCCCAGCCTGAGCCCATGTCCCCTGTCCTGTCCCTGTTCCCTGGCAGCAGAGCCCGAGCCCCCCTGGCTGTCCCGTCCTGGCAGGGAGTTGTGCAGAGCCACAAGGTGCCCCTGAGGCTCCTTTTCTCCAGGCTGAGCCCCTTTCCAGCTCCCTCAGCCTCTGCTGGGGCTCCAGCCCCTTCCCAGCTCCCAGCTCTGGGCTGGGTGGGATCTCCGTGGGGTTTTTGCAGGATCTCCGTGCGGGTTTTGCAGGATCTCCGTGGGGTTTTTGCAGGATCTCCGTGCGGTTTTTGCAGGATCTCCGTGCGGTTTCTGTGTGTCCTGACGGGTTCCTGGTGCTGCAGGAGGTTGTGTTTGCCATCGAGGGACGTCTCCCCGCTCTGGACGAGGCAGTCCCAGCCCACCCATCGCTCCCCGGCGGCCCGGGCAGCCCCCGGGCCATTGCATGTCCCTCGGTGCGTCCCCGCGGGGAGGCTCCAGCAGCAGGACGGAGCTGCCGGGACCTGCCGCGCTGCCGCACCCGCCTGCCGCCCCCCCTGCACAGGGCACAGCGCTGCAGCCCCCCGGGGGATCCGCTCTGGAGCCCCCCGGGCTCAGCCGGCCCCGGATCGCCAGCCCGGCCCCGGGACCCGCCCGCGCACGGGGGTGAGGGAGCAGCAGCAGCACCGGGGGCTGCGCTGGGCTCGGGGGGCGCTGGGGACATCGGGGGCGGGCACGGCAGCGCCCCCGGCCCGCGCTGGGCTCCGTCCCACGCCCCAAACTCCAGCCAGGGGCGCCTCAGCACCTTCCTCCCGTGGCCGAGTTTCCGTGGAAGGAGCCCCGAGGGTCTGCAAGCGGCTGTGGAGGGGTGGATGAGGGGAGAGAAACCCCCCGAGCAGCCCCCCCTCCCCACACCGAGGGACAGGGACAATAAACACCCCGGTGGCCACAATAAAAACACCGATGGCCACAATAAAAACACCCCGGTGGCCACAATAAAAACACCCCGGTGGCCACAGGCTCGGCTCGTGGAAATGTGGGGAACGAGGAGGGGAGGGGAGCCATGAGGACCTGGGGAGAGGCAGCGGCTCCAGCTGGCAAAGGGGGACAGGGATGGGGACAGGGAGAGGGATGGGGACAAGGACAGGGACAGGGACGGAGATGGGAAGAGATGGGAATGGGGATAAGGATTGGAATGGGGATAAGGACAGGGATGGGGATGGGAGCCAGGACAAGGATGGGGATGGAAATGGGGTTGGGAATGGGGGGAGAGATGGGAGATGGAGATGGGGATGGAGATAAGGACGGGGATGGGGACGGAGATGGGAAGAGAGATGGGAATGGGGATAAGGATGGATGGGGAGAGGGATGGGGTAAGGGCAGGGATGGGGAGAGATGGGGATGGGGATGAAAACAGGGATGGAGAGAGGGATGCAGACAGGAATGGGGATGGAGATAGGGATGAGGATGGGGAGGTGGGGCCAGGACAGAGATAAGGACAACTTGATGGGGGTTTTCAGCTGAATTTGCTGCATTCAGGCATGCAGCATCTCTGCTGTGTCATGTCTCCAAGCACAGAAAATGGGGACGTTGTCCTGATGGCCCAGCTGAGGGGTGGTGGCCACCAGGAGCTGGGGGTGCCACAGCTGCACAGGGGTCCCCCAAGCAGAGCTGAGAGGGGCTGGGGGCTCTCCCAGGGCTGGGTCAGCAGCAGAGCTGGGGCACCTGGAATCCATCACCTGCAGGCGATGGAAGGATGGCAGGACGTGCAGGGCCCCCCAGCACCCCCTGACGCCGAGGGGAGCGGGATGGCGGTGCCCAGGGAATTCTGTTGTGGCATCACCCAAGGGTGTCGCTTCGGGAGGTAATTAACCCCTTTTTAATTGCCCCCGGGGCTGCACACCGGCGGGCGAGCCGGGGCTCACCCCGGCTGCACCGAGGTCGGATTGCCGTTTGCATTCCCTGCGGCGAAAGGCGTTTCCACTTCCCCGGGCCCGGCCGGGCAGAGCCGTGTCCCCGCACCGCCACCCCCGCCGGGCCCGGGGCTGCCGCGGGGACAGGGACACGGCAGGGAGGGTGGGAGCACAGGGACAGGGGCCGTGGCCGCTCCGGGCTCCCCAAACCCGCGGTGTCCCTGGGGCCGCACCGGGCTCCGTGCCGTTCCCTGCGCCTGCAGGCACGGGGGAGTGCGGCAGCGAGCGGGATTGTCCCGGGAGCGGGACAGATTTGTCCTCGGAGCGGGACTGGGAGCGGGATTGTCCCCTGGACTAGGGCGGGATTGTCCCCGGAGCAGGATTGACCCCGGGACCAGGACAGGATTGTCCCTGGAGCAGGACAGGATTGTCCCCGGGACCAGGACAAGATTGTCCCCTGGAGCAGGATTGTCCCCGGGAGCGGGACTGGGAGCGGGATTGTCCCCTGGACCAGGACAGGTTTGTCCTCGGGACGGGATTGTCCCTCGGGAGCGGGATTGGGAGCGGGATTGTCCCCGGGACCAGGACAGGACTGTCCCCCGAGCAGGACTGTCCCCCGAGCAGGACTGTCCCCGAGCAGGCTTGTCCCCGGGAGCGGCTGGCGGGGCGGTGCTGCAGCCGCTGCCGTAAGCACGGGGAACGTTTCCAGCAGCAGCCTGTGAGCAGGGAGGACATGTTCTGTCATCCGCCAAATATTTAATAAATCCATCTCCTCCCTGCGGGGTGTCTTGTCCCTTCGCCATGTGGAAAAGGCAGGGATTTCACGAAAAAAGGGTTTTCCTCGGCAGCTGCGGGCGCTGCGCGCTGGGGCCGCGGCGGGGCCGGAGATCCCGCATTGGTCATGGCCGCGGTCACTGCACAGAGCCGCCAGTGTTCGGCCGGCACAGCTGCACACACACATCTGGCGGGGCGGAGCGGCCCCGGCGGCACCGAGGTGGTGACAGAGCCCCCAGTCCCGCTGGAGACCCCCTGGGCCCGGGGGCACCGCCGGTACCGGGCTGCAGCGGGCCAGAGCCGCCCCCGCGGGACGGGCACCCCGAGCCCCCCGCCCGCTCCCACCGCGGCGGCGGAACCCAGCCCCGGAACGCGCGGGGTGGCGGCCGAGGCGTGTCCTGCCCGCTCCCCGGCCCCGCTCCCCGGCCCCGCTCCCCGGCCCCGCACTGCGCCCTTCCCGGCGCTCCCTCTGATTTGGGCTCGGCGTTTTCCTGGAGGGAAAGAGCCGGGCCCTTCCTGCAGCCGCTTGGGGCTCCTGCGCCCCGCACGAGGAGAGCGGCAGCGTGGGAAGCCAAAAGAGCCCGAGGGACACGGGAGCGCCCGGGGACACCGGGACACCATCGTCCCACGGGGACACCGGAGCGCCCGGGGACACCAGGACACCAGGGACACCGGGGACACCATCACCCCACCGGGACACGGGGGACACCATCGTCCCACGGGGACACCGGGACACCAGGACACCAGGGACACCGGGGACACCACCGCCCCACCGGGGCCCTGCCCGGCCGTGCCCACCCGCTCAGCGCCGCGCTGGTGCCGCCTGTCCCGTTCCTGTCCCGTTCCTGTCCCGTTCCTGTCCCGTTCCCGTCCCGTCTGTCCCCACCCCGCCCGCGGCCCCTGCCCGGCTCCGTTTGGGGCGGCTGCTGGGGTCTGGGTGGCCACAGCCCCAGCCCGGGCCCCCTCCCACGGTGAGGGGCCCCCACCCGCCGTGTCCCCTCCCACGGGACGTGGCCGCTGTGCAGGCTCGGCCCGGTCCCGGTCCCTGTCCCGGTCCCTGTCCCTGTCCCTGCCCGCTGCTCATCCACAGGCCGTAACCTTTTCCACCTCATTAGAGCCGTAATTAATCCCGATTATTCCCAGCCGCCGGGGGAGGGGCAGCTCCGGCTCAGAGTGGGGGGCAGCGGGTGGGCTCAGCCCCACGGAGACCCCAGGAACCCCACGGAGACCCCAGGAACCCCACGGAGACCCCAGGGTCTCAGCGCACCCCAAGAGACCGCAGGAACCCCACGGAGACCCTAAAGACCCCAAAGTGCCCCACGGAGAGCCCGGGACGCTCGTGCACCCCAAGGAAACCACAGGGACCCCAAAGAGCTCGTGGAGACCCCAGGACCTCTGTGCGCCCCAAGGCGTCCTCAGGGTACCCCGGGACCCCCGCTGGGCTGGGGAGAAGCCCCAGCTGGCCCCGTGTCCGTGTGGCTCCGACCCCAGGGCCAGCCCCGGCCTGGGACACAGCTGGGGACAGCCGGTGGCCCCCGGCCCGCGGGATCCGGGGCTCCTTCCGTCCCGGATCGATCCCGTTATTGCTGAGCCCCGGCCCTCATCCCAGCCCTCCTCCTCCTCCTCCTGCCCCGCCGAGCTCCGTGCGACACACGCTGTGTCCCCAGGGACAGCGCAGTGCTCCCCGTGCCACCAGCACCGCCGCAGCCCCGCGGGAGTGGCACAGCCCGGGGTGGCACAAGCCCCGGTGGCACCGGGGGCGCGGCCCCGCCGAGCCCCCTCCCGCAGCCGGGGCCGCCGCGGTCCCCGCGCGGTGCCGGCGCTGCCGTTTGTGCTTGTGCAGGAATTCGGCGGCGTTGCATAACCGGGAGCGCTCGGAGCTGGAAAGGAGGTCAGGCAGGAGCGGGGGGAGCGGGGACAGCGGGGACGCGCCGCAGCTGCTCGCCCTCCCCGGGCGGAGGCAGCGGGAGCCGCGCGCCGCCAACGGCACCGGGACACGGGCACGGCGACCTTGCGCCAGCAGCTCGGGGTCCCCTGGCCACCGTGCCACCGCATCCGCATCTGTCGGGGTGCCACCGTCACACCTGTGTCCCTTGGGTCACCTGAGCCGTGGTGCCACCGTGCCTGGGTCCCTTGGGGTCCCTCACGTCGTGGTGCCACCACACCTCAGGCCGCGGTGCCATGGCAGCTGCATCCTCAGTGTCACCATCCCTGGTTGTCACCATCCCTGGGTGTCACCATCCCTGGGTGTCACCATCCCTCGGTGTCACCATCCCTCAGGGTCACCATCCCTTGGTGTCACCATCCCTGGTTGTCACCATCCCTGGCTGTCACCATCCCTCGGTGTCACCATCCCTCGGTGTCACCATCCCTCAGGGTCACCATCCCTTGGTGTCACCATCCCTGGGCTGTCACCATCCCTGGGTGTCACCATCCCTCGGTGTCACCATCCCTGGGTGTCACCATCCCTGGGTGTCACCATCCCTCGGTGTCACCATCCCTGGGTGTCACCATCCCTGGGTGTCACCATCCCTCGGTGTCACTATCCCTCGGTGTCACCATCCCCCGGTGTCACCATCCCTGGGTGTCACCATCCCTCGGTGTCACCATCCCTCGGTGTCACCATCCCTCGGTGTCACTATCCCTGGGTGTCACCATCCCTGGGTGTCACCATCCCTCGGTGTCACCATCCCTCGGTGTCACCATCCCTCGGCCACCGCCGCTGCCACCCTCCTTGCCCATGCCACCCTCAGCCGCACGGGCAGCGTGCCATGTCCCCACGCCCCGTGTCCCCAGGGCCTGGCAGAGTGGCCGCCGAGGGTCACGGCAGCCGGCACAGCAACGCCACCGCGGCTGTGACACGGCCCGGCACGCGCCACCGGCTGTCCCCGCAGCCCCAGCTGTCCCCGGGCTCAGGGACCGGCCCGTGTCACCAGCCCCGGCTTCATTTGGCGCCCGCCCTCCGGGCGAGATTAATTAATCCGATCCCCGCCCCGAGGGACCCGCCTGTGCGCTGGCGGCTGTCACCGTGTCACCGGGGCGCGGTGCCGCTGCTCGCTCGTGACCGCGCTGAGCTGCCGGGGGACCCCAGGGACCCCCAGCCCTGCCGCGGGGCGGGGAGCTGCAATTCCAGGAAAATTCCCTGGGACGCGGCTGGAAAAGCCGAACCCGGGGGGCTGATCTGCTCAGGGGCCACGGAGGTTTTCACAGCAGGAGCGTGGGGACACCAGGACCTGGTGTGGGGCATGGAGGGGTCCGTGGCCATCCTCCTCCTCTGCCCAGCCCAGCGTGGGGCTGATCCCCAGCATGGGATCTGGGGTGAATCCCAATCCCAGCCCATCAAACCTGCCCACAGGATCTGGGACTCAATCCCAATCCCAGCCCATCAAACCTGCCCGTGGGATCTGGGGTGAATCCCAATCCCAGCCCATCAAACCTGCCCCGTGGGATCTGGGGACTCAATCCCAATCCCAGCCCATCAAACCTGCCCACAGGATCTGGGGCTCAATCCCAATCCCAGCCCATCAAACCTGCCCATGGGATCTGGGGTGAATCCCAATCCCAGCCCATCAAACCTGCCCGTGGGATCTGGGGTAAATCCCAATCCCAGCCCATCAAACCTGCCCGTGGGATCTGGGGTGAATCCCAATCCCAGCCCAGCAAACCTGCCCATGGGATCTGAGATAAATCCCAATCCCAGCCCATCAAACCTGCCCGTGGGATCTGGGATAAATCCCAATCCCAGCCCATCAAACCTGCCCATGGGATCTGGGGTGAATCCCAATCCCAGCCCATCAAACCTGCCCACAGGATCTGGGATAAATCCCAATCCCAGCCCATCAAACCTGCCCATGGGATCTGGGACTCAATCCCAATCCCAGCCCATCAAACCTGCCCGTGGGATCTGGGGTGAATCCCAGCTCAGTGGGATCCTGTCTACAGGATTTGAGGGCTCAATCCCAGTCCCAGCCCAGCAGAACCCAGCCTGTGGAATTTGAGAGTTTAATCCCAGCCCAGCAGGACCCTGGCCTGTGGGATCTGAGGGTTTAATCCCAGCCCAGCAGGACCCAGCCTGTGGGATTTGGGATCAATCCCAGTCCTCTGCTCTGGTCCAGGATCCTGCAGGACACCCTTGGGACTGAGCAGGGCCCATCCCAGCAGGGACACCATTAATTAGCATTGTTAATGAATGCATTATTTTGCATGCCCCCCTGTGCCCCAGGAGCCTTCCAGCAGCGAGGGCGAGGGGAGCTCTGCCCAGGCCCCCCGGGCTGCAGTCTGGCACAGCCGGGCAGGACTGGGGCTCCAAAGCACAGCCGGGCCCTGCTGTGGCACAGCCCTGGAGCCCAGACAGTGTCCCCCCAAAACCACCCCACGCTCAGCACCTGCCAGGGCTCTGTGTGCTGAAAGAACACCTGTGCCAGGTGTGGGGCTGTGCCTGAGCTGCCACCCCAGCTCTGGGCTCCCCGAGGAGCCACCGGGCCAGCGCCCCGCGGGGATGGCACTGGGGACACTCCAGCCCCCCTCAGCCCCGGGGGGGCCCTCGGCGTGGGGTGACCCCCGGAGATGTCCTGTCAGTGCCCAGGGGTCGTGCTGGCACCAGGGCAGCACGGCTGGCACGAAGTCGTGGGGGAAGGGACCGGGCAAGAGGGGACGGCTCGGCTCGGCTCGGTTCGGCTCAGCTCGGCTCGGCTCGGTTCGGCTCGGCTCGGCCGGCTCGGCTTGGCTCGGCTCGGCTCGGCTCGGCTCAGCTCGGCTCGGCATGGCCGTGGTACTGCACAGCTCTTGACCACACTTGGCTTGGCCCGGCCTGGCTCGGCACAGCACAGCTTGGCAAGGCTTGGCACATCCTGGCATGGCACTGGACATCCCCTGAGCGCACTTGGCTTGGTCTGGAACGGTCTGGCTTGGCACTGCACAGCCCTTGACGCTGCTTGGCTCGGCTCAGACCAGCCTGCCCTGGCCTGGCCTGGCACAGCTCAGCTTGGCACAGCACGGCTTGACTCGGAACAGCCCTTGGTCACACTTGGCTTGGCTCGGCCTGGCTTGGCACAGCACGGAATGCCCTGGCACGGCTTGGCACAGCAAGGCTCGGTTTGGCACGGCAGAGTTTGGGATGGCAGGCACGGGTTGGCATCGGGCTCTGACCCTGTCCCGGTTAAGGAGCTCAGCTCTGTGCCGAGCCGAGCCGAGCCCGCGGTGCCGAGCCGAGCCGAGCCGAGCCGAGCCAGGCCGAGCCGAGCCGAGCCGAGCCGAGAGCCGAGCCGAGCCGAGAGCCGAGCCGAGCCGAGCCGAGCCGAGCCGAGCCGAGCCGAGCCGAGCCCGCGGTGCCGGTGCGCGGGCGGCGGGCTCTAGGACCGCGCGGCAGGCTCGGTGCTGCAGTGGAGGCGGCGGCGCTGCGGGAGGAGGCCTGGCCGGGCAGCGCAGCGGCGGCGGCGGCTCGGCGGGGCTCGGCACGGCTCGGCACGGCTCGGCGGGGCTCTGCGCCGGGCCCGCACCGGCCCAGGTAACCGGGACAGCGGGACAGCGGCACCGCCGGGACACCGGCACCGGCACCGCCGGCCCGGCTCGGGCGCGCTCGACTCCGCTCGGGGACACTCGCGTCCGCTCGGCTCCGTTCGGTTCAGTTCGGCTGCCGCGTTCGGCAGGGTTCGGCTCCGCTCGGTTCGGTTCAGTTCCGTCCGGTTCGGTTCGGGTGGTGCCTTCGGAAGGGCTCGGGCCCATCCGGAGGGGGTTCGGGTCCCTCCGCAGGGGTTCGGGTCCCTGCGGCTGAGGTTCGGGTCCCTCAGGCCGAGGTTCGGGTCCCTCCGGCGGACCTCGGCTCCGTCCGGCGGGTTCGGCGGGGCTCGGCCGGGCCGGCGCGGCCCCGGTGCCTCGGCCCGGTGTCCCGGGCCCGCGGCAGGAAAACACGGCAGGGCCGGGCCCGCCGGGCCCCCCCGGGCCGCGCCGCCCCCGCCCGGCCCGGCCCCGCTCGGCCCGGCCCGGCCGTGCGGCGGGGGTGGCAGCGCGGCCCGGCCGGCCCGGCCCCGCGGCGCCGCCGTGTCCTTGAGCGCGGCGCGGGCGGCTGAAGGGCAGCGGGGCCCGGTGCACGGCCGGCTGTCCCCGGTCCCCTCCCGGTCCCCTCCCGGCCCGCGGCGGCACCGCCGCGTCCCCCGGGGCGGCCGCCCTGCCCTGCCCTGCCCTGCGGGCCCGCCGGGGGAGCGGCGGGGCCGGGCCGGCCCCGGCCCAACTTCGGGGCTTCTGCCGCAAATCCCCCGGGCGGGCGCGGGGCCGGGCTGGGGACGGCCCGTCCTGCCCGTCCTGCCCGCTGGGAGCCCCCGGGCCCGGCCCGTCCCCCTTCCCGCTCGCTGCCACTTCCTCATCACTTCCTGCTCGTTTCCCTTCCTTCCTCCTTCCCTTCCCTCTCACTTCCCCCTTCCTGCTCGCTTCCCTGCCCCTCTGCCTTCTGATCTCGCTCTCCCTTCCACCTTCCCCATCATTTCCTTTCCTTCTTGCGTTCCCCTTCCTCCTTGCTTCTCCCCGTTCCCACTCACTTCCCCCTTTTCCCGCTGCCTTCCCACTTCCGAGTCACTTCCCCTGCCGCCTCCCTTCCCCCCCACTTCCCCTTTCCCCTCCCTTCTCCTTCGCCCCGCTCCCCTTTCCCTCCCACTTGTTTCCTCCCCCCGCTTTCCGGGGTGTTTCGCCTGCGCAAACCTGTGGCCAAATGAGATTTTCCTCCTCGCTCAGTTCCTCTTTCTGCGTTTCTGCCCTTTGTGTGACGTCGCCGGTGTCACCGCGGGACCGGCCGAGTTCCGTGCCGGCTGCCAGGCCGGGCACCCACGTCCTGTGGTGGCAGTGGCTGCCAGGAGACCCCCGGTGCCAGCGGGGCCAGGGACCCGGCCCTGCTGCTGCCAGCTGCCAGCTCTGGCCCCTCGTGCTGAGTCAGCTCCAGACTTCCCAGCGGAGCACATTCTGTGGCACTGAGCGGCTCCTGTGGCACTGAGCAGCTCCTGTGGCACCGAGCGGCTCCTGTGGCACTGGGCAGCTCCTGTGGCACTGGAGCAGCTCCTGTGGCACTGGGGAGATCCTGTGGCACTGAGCAGCTCCTGTGGCACTGAGCAGCTCCTGTGGCACTGGGGAGATTCTGTGGCACTGAGCGGCTCCTGTGGCACTGGGGCAGCTCCTGTGGCACTGGGGAGATTCTGTGGCACTGAGCGGCTCCTGTGGCACTGGGGCAGCTCCTGTGGCACTGGGCAGCTCCTGTGGCACTGGGGAGATTCTGTGGCACTGAGCAGCTCCTGTGGCATTGAGCAGTTCCCATGGCACTGGGGCAGCTCCTGTGGCACCGAGCAGCTCCTGTGGCATTGAGCAGCTCCTGTGGCACTGAGCGGCTCCTGTGGCACCGAGCAGCTCCTGTGGCACTGAGCAGCTCCTGTGGCACTGGGGAGATCCTGTGGCACTGAGCGGCTCCTGTGGCACTGGGGCAGCTCCTGTGGCACTGAGCAGCTCCTGTGGCACCGAGCAGCTCCTGTGGCACCGAGCAGCTCCTGTGGCACTGAGCAGCTCCTGTGGCACTGGGGCAGCTCCTGTGGCACTGAGCAGCTCCTGTGGCACTGAGCAGCTCCTGTGGCACTGGGGCAGCTCCTGTGGCACTGGGGCAGCTCCTGTGGCACTGAGCAGCTCCTGTGGCACTGGGGCAGATTCCGTGGCACTGAGCAGCTCCTGTGGCACCCGAGCAGCTCCTGTGGCACCCGAGCAGCTCCTGTGGCACTGGGGCAGCTCCTGTGGCACTGAGCAGCTCCTGTGGCACTGAGCGGCTCCTGTGGCACTAAGCAGCTCCTGTGGCACTGGGGCAGCTCCTGTGGCACTGGGGCAGATTCCGTGGCACTGAGCAGCTCCTGTGGCACCGAGCAGCTCCTGTGGCACCGAGCAGCTCCTGTGGCACTGAGCAGCTCCTGTGGCACTGAGCGGCTCCTGTGGCACTGAGCAGCTCCTGTGGCACTGAGCGGCTCCTGTGGCACTGAGCGGCTCCTGTGGCACTGAGCGGCTCCTGTGGCACTGAGCGGCTCCTGTGGCACTGAGCAGCTCCTGTGGCACTGAGCGGCTCCTGTGGCACTGGGGCAGCTCCTGTGGCACTGGGGAGATTCTGTGGCACTGAGCGGCTCCTGTGGCACTGGGGCAGCTCCTGTGGCACTGGGCAGCTCCTGTGGCACTGGGGCAGATTCCGTGGCACTGGGGCAGCTCCTGTGGCACTGAGCGGCTCCTGTGGCACTGAGCAGCTCCTGTGGCACTGGGGCAGATTCCGTGGCACTGGGGCAGCTCCTGTGGCACTGAGCAGCTCCTGTGGCACTGAGCAGCTCCTGTGGCACCGAGCAGCTCCTGTGGCACTGAGCAGCTCCTGTGGCACTGGGGCAGATTCCGTGGCACTGAGCAGCTCCTGTGGCACCGAGCAGCTCCTGTGGCACTGAGCAGCTCCTGTGGCACTGAGCAGCTCCTGTGGCACCGAGCGGCTCCTGTGGCACTGGGGCAGATTCCGTGGCACTGAGCAGCTCCTGTGGCACTGGGGCAGATTCCGTGGCACTGAGCAGCTCCTGTGGCACCGAGCAGCTCCTGTGGCACTGAGCAGCTCCTGTGGCACCGAGCGGCTCCTGTGGCACTGGGGCAGATTCCGTGGCACTGAGCAGCTCCTGTGGCACTGGGGCAGATTCCCGTGGCACTGAGCAGCTCCTGTGGCACCGAGCAGCTCCTGTGGCACCGAGCAGCTCCTGTGGCACTGGGAGCAGCTCCTGTGGCACCGAGCAGCTCCTGTGGCACTGAGCAGCTCCTGTGGCACTGAGCAGCTCCTGTGGCACTGGGGCAGCTCCTGTGGCACTGAGCAGCTCCTGTGGCACTGAGCAGCTCCTGTGGCACTGAGCAGCTCCTGTGGCACCGAGCAGCTCCTGTGGCACTGAGCAGCTCCTGTGGCACTGAGCAGCTCCTGTGGCACTGAGCAGCTCCTGTGGCACCGAGCAGCTCCTGTGGCACTGGGGCAGCTCCTGTGGCACTGAGCGGCTCCTGTGGCACCGAGCAGCTCCTGTGGCACTGAGCAGCTCCTGTGGCACCGAGCAGCTCCTGTGGCACTGGGGCAGATTCCGTGGCACTGAGCAGCTCCTGTGGCACCGAGCAGCTCCTGTGGCACTGAGCAGCTCCTGTGGCACTGGGGCAGCTCCTGTGGCACTGAGCGGCTCCTGTGGCACTGAGCGGCTCCTGTGGCACTGAGCAGCTCCTGTGGCACTGAGCAGCTCCTGTGGCACTGAGCAGCTCCTGTGGCACCGAGCAGCTCCTGTGGCACCGAGCAGCTCCTGTGGCACTGAGCAGCTCCTGTGGCACTGAGCAGCTCCTGTGGCACTGAGCAGCTCCTGTGGCACCGAGCAGCTCCTGTGGCACTGAGCAGCTCCTGTGGCACCGAGCAGCTCCTGTGGCACTGGGGCAGCTCCTGTGGCGGCTCCTGTGGCACCGAGCAGCTCCTGTGGCACTGGGGCAGCTCCTGTGGCACTGAGGCGGCTCCCTGTGGCACCGAGCAGCTCCTGTGGCACTGAGCAGCTCCTGTGGCACCGAGCAGCTCCTGTGGCACTGGGGCAGATTCCGTGGCACTGAGCAGCTCCTGTGGCACCGAGCAGCTCCTGTGGCACCGAGCAGCTCCTGTGGCACTGGGGCAGCTCCTGTGGCACTGAGCGGCTCCTGTGGCACTGAGCGGCTCCTGTGGCACTGAGCAGCTCCTGTGGCACTGAGCAGCTCCTGTGGCACTGGGCAGTTCCTGTGGCACTGAGCAGCTCCTGTGGCACTGAGCAGCTCCTGTGGCACCGAGCAGCTCCTGTGGCACTGGGGCAGATTCCGTGGCACTGGGGGCAGCTCCTGTGGCACTGAGCGGCTCCTGTGGCACTGAGCGGCTCCTGTGGCACTGAGCAGCTCCTGTGGCACTGGGCAGCTCCTGTGGCACCGAGCAGCTCCTGTGGCACTGAGCAGCTCCTGTGGCACTGGGGCAGATTCCCGTGGCACTGAGCAGCTCCTGTGGCACCGAGCAGCTCCTGTGGCACTGAGCAGCTCCTGTGGCACTGAGAGCAGCTCCTGTGGCACGGCTCCTGTGGCACCGGCTCCCTGTGGCACTGGGGCAGATTCCGTGGCACTGAGCAGCTCCTGTGGCACTGAGCAGCTCCTGTGGCACCGAGCAGCTCCTGTGGCACTGGGGCAGCTCCTGTGGCACTGAGCGGCTCCTGTGGCACCGAGCAGCTCCTGTGGCACTGAGCAGCTCCTGTGGCACCGAGCAGCTCCTGTGGCACTGGGGCAGATTCCGTGGCACTGAGCAGCTCCTGTGGCACCGAGCAGCTCCTGTGGCACTGAGCGGCTCCTGTGGCACCGAGCAGCTCCTGTGGCACTGGGCAGTTCCTGTGGCACTGGGGCAGCTCCTGTGGCACTGAGCGGCTCCTGTGGCACTGAGCGGCTCCTGTGGCACTGAGCAGCTCCTGTGCCACTGAGCAGCTCCTGTGGCACCGAGCGGCTCCTGTGGCACTGAGCAGCTCCTGTGGCACTGGGGAGATTCTGTGGCACTGAGCAGCTCCTGTGCCACTGAGCAGCTCCTGTGGCACCGAGCGGCTCCTGTGGCACTGAGCGGCTCCTGTGGCACTGAGCGGCTCCTGTGGCACTGAGCAGTTCCTGTGGCACTGAGCAGCTCCTGTGGCACTGAGCAGCTCCTGTGGCACCGAGCGGCTCCTGTGGCACTGAGCAGCTCCTGTGGCACTGGGGCTGTTCCTGTGGCACCGAGCGGCTCCTGTGGCACTGGGGCAGCTCCTGTGGCACTGGGGCAGTTCCTGTGGCACCGAGCGGCTCCTGTGGCACTGGGGAGATTCTGTGGCACTGAGCGGCTCCTGTGGCACCGAGCAGCTCCTGTGGCACTGAGCAGCTCCTGTGGCACTGAGCGGTTCCCATGGCACGGGGCAGATTCCGTGGCACGGGTTAGTTCCTGTGGCACTGAGCAGCTCCTGTGGCACTGGGCGGTTCCTGTGGCACTGCGCAGTTCTGTGACACTGGGCGGTTCCTGTGGCACGGGTTAGTTCCTGTGGCACCGAGCAGTTCCCATGGCATGGGGCAGATTCCGTGGCACCGAGTTTCTCCCTCAGGGCACGGCGCGGTGCCGGTGCCCGCCGGCGAGGCCTGCTGTGTCCGGTGTCCCCTGATGGCCCTGGCTGGCCACGGCCCTGAAATCCAGCGGCAGCCGCTGCTGTGTCCCCAGAGCCGCACCGTGCCACACCTGTGCCATGTGACAGTGCCCTGTGCCACACCTGTGCCGTGTGACAGTGTGCCGTGCCACACCTGTGCCATGTGACAGTGTGCGGTGTCACACCTGTGCCATGTGACAGTGTGCGGTGTCACACCTGTGCCGTGTGACAATGCACTGTGCCACACCTGTGCCGTGTGACAGTGTGCCGTGCCACACCTGTGCTGTGTGACAGTGTGCGGTGTCACACCTGTGCCGTGTGACAGTGTGCCGTGTGACACCTGTGCCGTGTGACAATGCCCTGTGTCACACCTGTGCTGTGTGACAGTGTGCCGTGCCACACCTGTGCCATATGACAGTGTGCCGTGTGACACCTGTGCCGTGTGACAATGCCCTGTGCACTGTGCGTGACAGCGTGTGACCCGTGTCGGTGACACCTGTGCCGTGTGACAGTGTGCCGTGCCACACCTGTGCCGTATGACAGTGTGCCGTGTGACACCTATGCCGTGTGACAATGCGCCGTGCCACACCTGTGCCATGTGACAATGCCCTGTGTCACACCTGTGCCATGTGACACCTGCGCCGTGTGACACCTGCGCCGTGTGACACCTGTGCCATGTGACAATGCGCCGTGCCACACCTGTGCCGTGTGACAATGCACTGTGCCACACTGTGCCGTGCCACACCATGCCAATGTCACACCTGTGCCGTGTCGCACCTGTGCCATGTCACACCTGTGCCATGTGACAATGCACTGTGTCACACCTGTGCCGTGTCACACCTATGCCGTGTCGCACCTGTGCCATGTCACACCTGTCCCGTGTGACAGTGTGCCGTGTCACACTGTGCCAATGTCACACCTGCGCCGTGTCGCACCTGTGCCATGTCACACCTGCGCCGTGTCACACCGTGCCAATGTCACACCTGTACCATGTCACACCTGTGCCATGTCAAACCTGTACCATGTCACACCTGTACGTCACACCTGTACCATGTCACACCTGTACTGTGCCACACCTGTGCCGTGTCACACCTGTGCCGTGTCACACTGTACCATGTCACACCGTGCCAATGTCACACCTGTACCATGTCACACCTGTGCCGTGTCACAGCTGTACTATGTCACACCTGTACCGTGTCACACCTGTGCCGTGTCATACCTGTACAATGTCACACCTGTACCATGTCACACCTGTACAATGTCACACCTGTGCCATGTCACACCTGTACCGTGCCACACCTGTACCATGTCACACCTGTACCGTGTCACACCAATGTCACACCTGGCAGTCACACCTGTGCCATGTCACACCTGTACCGTGTCACACCTGTACCGGTATGTCACACCTGTACCGTGTCACACCGTGCCAATGTCACACCTGTACTATGTCACACCTGTACCGTGTCACACCTGTACCGTGTCATACCGTGCCAATGTCACACCTGTACAATGTCACACCTGTACCATGTCACACCTGTACTGTGCCACACCTGTGCCGTGTCACACCTGTACAATGTCACACCTGTACCATGTCACACCTGTACTGTGCCACACCTGTGCCGTGTCACACCTGTACCATGTCACACCTGTGCCGTGTCACAGCTGTACTATGTCACACCGTGCCAATGTCACACCTGTACCGTGTCACACCGTGCCAATGTCACACCTGTACAATGTCACACCTGTACATGTCACACCTGTACAATGTCACACCTGTACTATGTCACACCTGTACAATGTCACACCTGTACCGTGTCACACCACGCCAATGTCACACCTGTACTATGTCACACCTGTACCGTGTCACACCGTGCCAATGTCACACCTGTACAATGTCACACCTGTACCATGTCACACCTGTACCATGTCACACCTGTACTATGTCACACCTGTACAATGTCACACCTTGCCAATGTCACACCTGTACTATGTCACACCTGTGCCGTGTCCCACCTGTGCCGTGCCGCGCCGCACCGCAGCCGCTCCCAGCCCCTGGGCCGCGGTTTCCGCGCCGGCAGCTCCGCTTGGGCAGGTCCGTGCGCGGCGCCCGCGGCAGGCGTGGGCCGGGCCGGTGCTGCGGCACGTGCCGGGCCCTGGGGCTGGTGGCACGGCCCCGGAGCCGCGGGGCCCGGGCTGGCTGGGTCTGGGTTCCTGGCACGGCCCTGCCGGCGTGGCCGGGCCCGCTCCGCGTTAACCGCCCTGCTTGGGTGGCTCCTGCTCGGCTCCGGGCGCGGGGCTCTGCTCGCCGGGACGGGATCGTCTCCCAGTGACCGAGCCTGTGCAGCTCCTGCTGCTCCTGGGGGCGCTCCCGGTGCTCCAGAGCCCCTCCGGGGGCTGCTGCTCCAGCCGCGCTGTCCCACGGCAGAGCTGCGCCACGGGCTGTGCTGGGGTCTCACAGGCACGCCACTGTCCCGTCCCATCCCATGGGTATCGTCCCATCCTGGATCCCATCCCTGGATCCCGTCCCATCCCTGAATCCCATCCCTGAATCCCATCTCTGGATCCCATCCCATCCCTGGATCCCATCCCTGAATCCCATCCCATCCCATCCCTCTATCCCATCCCATCCCTCTATCCCATCCCTTTATCCCATCCCATCCCTGTATCCTATCCCTGTATCCCATCCTGGATCCCATCCCTGTATCCCATCCCTGTATCCCATCCCACCCCCGTACCCCTGGGTCCCGTGGATCCCATCCCATGGGCAGTTTGCCCTGCCCCGGCTCTCCCAGTGCTCCTGCTCTGGCCGGTCTGGCTGTGGGGCTGCAGCAGGTGCCTGGCTCTGGCTGTGGGGTGGAGCAGGGCAGGGCCCTGCCTGTCCATGGGGGCTGTGCACTGTTGATGGGGCGCTGTGCTTTGCTCCTTGGGGTGCTGTGGGGTGCTGTGGTGGCCTGGAGTGCAGGAAATCTCTCCCTGGGGTGCCATGGAGTGCTCTGGGGTGCCGTGCATCACTCTCAGGGGTGCTGTGGGGTGCCATGTGTTGCTCCCTGGGGTGCTATGGGGTACAGGTGCTGTGGGGTGCAGTGAATCACTCCCTGGGGTGCTGTGGGGTGCAATGCTGCTGTGGGGTGCACTGATTCACTCCCTGGGGTGCCATTGGATCTAATGCTGCTGTGGGGTGCTGTGAATCACTCCCTGGGGTGCTGTGGGGTGCAATGCTGCTGTGGGGTGCACTGATTCACTCCCTGGGGTGCCATTGGATCTAATGCTGCTGTGGGGTGCTGTGAATCACTCCCTGGGGTGCCGTGGGGTGAAATGGTGCCATGGGGTGCACTGAATCACTCCCCGGGGTACCATAGGGTATAATGGTGCTGTGGGGTGCACTGAATCACTCCCCGGGGTGCTGTGGGGTGCAATGATGATGTGGGGTGCAGTGATGCCGTGGGGTGCAGTGAATCACTCCCTGGGGTGCTGTGGGGTGCAATGATGCTGTGGGGTGCTGAGAATCACTCCCGGGGTGCTGTGGGGTGCAATGATGCCGTGGGGTGCAGTGATTGATGCTGTGGGGTGCAGTGATGCTGTGGGGTGCAGTGATTGATGCTGTGGGGGTGCAGTGATGCTGTGGGGTGCAGTGATGCCATGGGGTGCAGTGAATCACTCGGGTGCCGTGGGGTGCACTGAATCACTCGGGGTGCAGTGATGCCGTGGGGTGCAGTGATGCCGTGGGGTGCAGTGAATCACTCGGGGTGCAGTGAATCACTCGGGGTGCCGTGGGGTGCAGTGAATCACTCGGGGTGCAGTGATGCTGTGGGGTGCAGTGATGCCGTGGGGTGC
Source organism: Luscinia megarhynchos (assembly GCA_034336665.1). Taxonomy (NCBI): domain Eukaryota; kingdom Metazoa; phylum Chordata; class Aves; order Passeriformes; family Muscicapidae; genus Luscinia; species Luscinia megarhynchos. The sequence continues at coordinate 412,217 of CM067565.1, read as the reverse complement.
AGTGAATCACTCGGGGTGCCGCGCGTGCCGTGACTCCGTCCCCCGCGCTGCCCCGCGGCGCTGGCCCGGCGCTGCTGTCCCCCCCAGGCCCCCTCCGGGCCAGCTCCATTTTCGGCCGCGCGCGGCTCTCGGCGGCACCTCGGCGAGCCCCCGGCCCGGCGGCGGCTCCGGGGCCGCGGCACGTGCGGCCGGCGCTCCTCCCGCAGAGGCCGCACGCTTCACCCCTAAATTACAGCTCCGGAGATGAGGTCAAGGCCACGGCGGTTTCGGCACGACCATCTGTCGGCAGAAGAAATTGCGTAGCCCGGGGACGCCCACCCTGTTCCTGGCCCCCCCGGCAGCAGCACCCACGCCGGGGGGGCTCGGGGGGGCCGTGACTCAGGGCTGGGGGGCGCAGGGGGCGGGGGTGACTCACGGCCGCCGCTCCTGTCCCCTCTGAGTCAATCGCGGAGCTGTTCCCTGGCGCTGGGAAGGAGGAGGAGGAGAAGGAGGAGGAGGAGGAGGAGGAGCGCGGCGGTGGCAGTGACTCAAAGTGACAACAACAATAATAATACGCTGCGGCACTTGTCACGGGAGCGGCGCTTGGCCGGGGTCCCTCGCGCGTCCCCAGCGCCGCCGGCGCACGAGGGACCCCGGCCAAGGCGGGGGTGTCGCCGCCGCTCGCGGGGTCACCTCGGGATGCGCTGACGGTGTCCCCCGCCCTCACCGGCGCGGGGGGGGCTGCGGGGGACCCCGCTCGCCGTCACCTAAAATGGCCGGTTAGGTCCCTGCAGGCTCCCGGCTGCGGCACGGCACCGCCGAGGTCCCTAAATATATATTAAAAAAAAAAAAAAAAAAAAAAAAAGAAAAAAGAAAAAAAAGGGGTAAGGCGGGATTTCGGGTGGGTTTTCCATTTTCGTGCCGGTGGCTGCCGCGTGTCTCGCCCAGCCGGCGCAGGTAACCTACTTCGGAACGCCTCTGCCGCCGCGGCGAGCGTGACTCGCCGGTGCCGCCGTGCCCGCGCCGCGCCGGGGCCGCCGCTCGCCCGGGGACCGGCCGCCGCCTCCCCGCGGCTCCCGCAGCGCCGGCCGGCCCGGGGGATGCCGCCGAGGACGGGCCCGGCGGCCTGAGGCGAGGGCACGGTGCCGAGCCCCGCGTCCAGCGCGTCCCGTGCCCGCAGCGCCGCGGCGGCGGGCGCAGCCGGTAAGAGCGCGGAGCGAGCGGAGCGCCCGGGAGCGCCCGGAGCGCCCGGAGCACCGGCCCCGGGGGCGGGCGGCGGGAGGCGGCGGGGCCGCGGCGGCTCCCCGGCTTTTGTTCGGCGGCCGGGGTTCGTGCGCAGAACAACTATTTTTAGAGCATTTGGAGACCATGTTGGCTGGAAGCGAATCAAAGCCGCGAGCTGCCCCTTTCGGCAGCGCCGAGCCGGGCTGGGCCGGGGGGGCTCGGCCGCCCCCGCGGCTGCCGGAGGGTCCCCGCTGCCGTGGGGGGACGGGGGGCGCGGCGGAGACCCCCGGCAGCGGGACCCCGGGGCACGGGCATCCCCCGAGGTGCCGCGGTGTCCCCGGTGCTTCCCGGGGCACGTGTCCCGCCGAGCCGTGCCGAGCCGTGCCGAGCCCGCCCCGGGGCTGTGCCGAGCCGTGCCGGGACCGGGGTCCCCGGGGGGTTCGGGAGTGGTGGGGGGGGTGCTCCGCTAGCGGCACCCCGGGACGTGACTGGGGGGGAGCGTGGGGCCGAGGTGCCGTGCCATGCCGTGCCGTGCCGTGCCGAGCCGTGCCGTGCCGTGCCGTGCCGTGCCGAGCCGTGCCGTGGGGCCGCTGGCGGTGTCCTGGGGTGCGGGATGGCTGGGTGCCAGCCCTGGCCCCTCGCCGGGCATCGCGGCGCCCCGGGGCCAGAGCCGGGCCGGGGCCGAGTGCGCCCGCGGGCGCTGGCGCGGGGACCCCGGGGCCGGGGCCGGGGCTTCCCCGGGGGCTCCCCGAGCGGGTGCGGGAAGGGCCGGGGAGCCCCGGGGCCCCTCCCCAGCGCCCGCTGCGCCTGGGGGTACAGCCGGCACCCCGCGCCCCCATCCCGCACCCCGCGCCCCCACCCTCCGCCCAGCCTGCAGCCCCCCTCCCGCTCCCCCTGCCGCATCCTGCCCCAGCCCAGCCTGCGGAGGGGCCGCTCGGGGGGCGCGGGGACAGGCAGGGCTCCGCTCCCCCGCCTGGCCCCCGGCCCCGGCCCAGCGCCCCAAATCCCGGGGGTCCCCGTGCCCGTGTCGGGGGGCGGCCGCAGCCCCCCAGCAGCCCCCGCCGCAGCGGCCGCGGGCCGGGGGACGCGTTGGGCTGGGAGAGGTGCCGAGAGCGGCGTCCTGCCCGGCCCGGCCCCCCCGAGCCCCCGCCCGAGCCCCCCGCCCGCCGCTGGGAACGGCTGCGGCTGGAAAGCTCTAGAAACAAATTGCAGCTCCGGTGCCAAAGGCAACAGCGGCCCCGGCCATGGCGAATGCAGCGTTTGCCATAGCAACAGGTGCCGGCGGCTGCTTCCCCGCGGCCCCGGGCCGGCCCCCGGGACCCCTGCACCCCGCACCCTGCACCCCGCATCTTGCAACCCGCACCGCGCCCCGCATCCTGCACTCCCGCACCCGGGACCCCTGCACCCTGCACCCCTGCACCCTGCACCCTGCACCTCAGCACTCCCTCGCACTCCTGCACCTCTGATCCTGCACCCGGGACCCCGCGTCCTGCACCCGGGACCCCGCGTCTGCACCCCCGGGCCCGGCACCCGGGACCCTGCATCCTGCACCCCGCACCCCGTACCCTGCACCTCTGCATCCTGCACCTCTGCACTCCGCATCCTGCACCCCTGCACCCTGACTCCCCGCGACCTCCGCACCCCTGCACCCCTGCATCCTGCACCCTGCACCCCGCATCCTGCACCCTGCACCCCCGCATCCTGCACCCCTGCACTCCTGCACCTCCGCACTCCTCGCGATTCTCCGTACCCCGCACCTCGGGACCCCGCGTCCTGCACCCTCTGCACCCCTGCACTCCTCGCACCCCTGCACTCCCCGCACTCCTGCACCCCGCGCCCTGCACCCCCAGCATCCTGCACCCCTGCGTCCCCGCACTCCTGCACCTCAGGACTCCCGCACCCGGGACCCCTGCACTCCCGCATCTTTGCAACCTGTACCTGACCCTCGCGACTCTGCACTCCTGCACCTCGTGATCCTGCACCCTGCACCCTGCACCCCTGCACCCCGTGATCCTGCACCCCCGCATCCTGCAACCCGCACCCCTGCACTCCTGCACCCCGCGATCCTGCACCCGGCCCCCGCACTCCAGGACCTCGCGACTCCCCGCCCCCCGCGACCCTGCACCCCCGCGACCCGGACTCCCACACTCTGCACCCAGGGACCCCGCACCCTGTACCCTGCACACCCAGCACCCCCCAGACCCCACAGCCAGGGACCCCCAGTTCTCGGCAAGCAGCACCCACAATCAGCATCCCCGGCCCCCCAGAACTGGGGCGCCTCTGCGCTTTGCACCCCACAACCCTGCACCTGATCCCCCCAGCCCCTCACTCACCGGCACCCTGTACCCCCGCTGACCCTGAATCCTGCCCCCAGTGCTCCTGCTGCACTCCCAAACCCTGCACTGTGTGCACTCCCAAACCCTGCACTGTGCACTCCTGCACTCCTGCCCTGTGCACCCTGCACCCCAAACCCTGCCCTGTGCACCCTCAAACTCCTGCCCCGTGCAGACCCTGCACCCCAAACCCCGCCCCTGCACCCCAAACCCTGCCCTGTGCTCTGTGCACCCTAAACCCTGCCCTGTGCTCTAAGTGCACCCCAAAACCCTGCCCCGTGCACACACCCTGCACCCCCAAACCCTGCCCCTGCACACCCTGCACCCCAAACCCCGCCCTGTGCTCTGTGCACCCCAAACCCTGCCCTGCAGACCCTGCACCCCAAACTCCTGCCCCGTGCTCCTGCACTCCCAAACCCTGCCCCGCTGCACCCTGCACCCCAAACTCCTGCCCTGCACACCCTGCAACCTAAACCCTGCCCTGTGCTCTGTGCACCCCAAACCCCGCCCCTGCGCACCCTGCACCCCAAACCCTGCCCTGTGCACACCCTGCACCCCAAACCCTGCCCTGTGCACCCCAAACCCCCGCCCTGTGCCCCTATGCACCCTAAACTCCTGCCCTAGTGCACACCCTGCACTCCCAAACCCTGCCCCGTACACCCTGCACTCCCAAACTCCTGCCCCTGTGCCCTGTGCACCCCAAACCCCGCCCTGCACACACCCTGCACCCCAAACCCTGCCCTGTGCTCTCGTGCACCCCAAACCCTGCCTCTGTGCCCCTGTGCACCCCAACCCTGCCCCTGCACACCCTGCACCCTCAAACTCCTGCCCGCGTGCACTCTGCACCCCAAACTCCTGCCCCGTGCTCGACCCTGCACCCCAAACTCCTGCCCTCTGTGCAGACCCTCTGCACCCCAAACCCCTGCACTGTGCACCCTGCACCCCAAACTCCTGCCCTCGCGTCAGCCAAATCCTGCACCCCAAACCCTGCCCCCTGTGCTCTGTGCACCCCAAACCTGCCCCAGCAGCACCCTGCACCCCAAACTCTGCCCTGCAACACCCTGCACCCCAAACCCTGCCCCTGTGCAGACCCTGCACCCCAAACCCCGCCCCGCGCTCTAACCCTGCACCCCAAAAACCCCGCCCCTGCACACCCTGCACCCCAAACCCCGCCCCCCGCACACCCTGCAACCCCAAACCCTGCCCTGCACACCCTGCACCTCCCACACCCCACACCTCCTGTCCTGCACCCCGCACACCCTGCACCTTGTACCCTGCACCCCACAGAACGCACACTGCACCCCTCGTACCCCACACTGCACACCCCCCCATGCACCTCACAAGGTGCACGATGCACCCCAAAACATGCACTGGGCACCCCGTGCTGTGCACACCGAGGAGCGTGTGCTGGGTGTCCCACACTGTGCTCTCATCACCCTGCACCCCGTGCCCTGCTCCCTGTGCCCACAGCCTGCACCCACAGCATGGACACTGTGCCCACAGCCTGCACCCCACACCATGGACACTGTGCCATGGACACTGTGCCCACAGCCTGCACCCTGTGCCATGGGTCCTGTGCCCCACACTCTGCACCCTGTGCCTGCACCCCATGCTCCCTGCACCCCACACCATGGGCACTGTGCCCTACAACTGCACTCCTGTGGGCTCCCCACACCTCACGCTGAGCCCCACACTGCTCCACACGCTGCACCCGGATGCTGTGCCCCCCTTACCGCGCACTGGCACTGCGCCATGCACCCCACTGTGCACCCCTCACCACGCACCAAACCCAAACCCGCACCCCAAACCCAAACCCAAACCCCGTGGCAGCGCGGGCCGGCGCTGGGGCAGTGCCGGGGCGATGGCGGTGCAGGGCAGGGGCAGGGAAGGGCAGGGAAGGGGCAGGGAAGGGCAGGGAAGGGGCAGGGCAGGGAGGGGGCCCAGCCCGGCCGAGTCAAGGCTGTGCTGTGTTAATAATTGCCGGGCTGGGGCCGGGCCGGGGGCGCGGGGCGGGGGCACCCCTCACCCCGTCCCTCTGCGCTTCCGCAGGGGCAGCAGGATCCAGGCAGGCGGCGGGGGACGGCTCCCGGCGCCCTCCTCGGCGCGGCGGGCTCGGCTCAGCAGCTGAAGAGGCGGCGCGCCCGCCCCCGTGCCCCACCATGCCGTCCAGCGGGACCCTGGACGCCGGCAGCCCCGCGCCCAGCCGCGAGGCGCTCGACACGCACAAGGTACGGGCTGCGGGCTGCGGGCTGCGGGATGCCCGGCAGGGGCCTCGCCCCCGCCTGTGCCTGTCCCATCCTGTGCCCGTCCGCCTGTGCCCGTCCCGCCTGAGCATGTCCCACCTGTGTCTGTCCCACCTGTGTCTGTCCCATCCTGTGCCTGTCCCACCTGTGCCTGTCCCACCTGTGCCCGTCCCAACCCTGTGCCTGTCCCACCCTGTGTATGTCCCACCTGTGCCTGTCCCATCCTGTGTGCCCGTCCCACCTCTGTGTATGTCCCAGCTGTGCTGTTCCATCCTGTGCCCGTCCCACTTGTGTATGTGTCCCACCCTGTGCCCTGCCCCATCCTGTGCCTGTCCCATCCTTCTGTGCCCGCCCCCACCTGTGCCTGTCCCATCCTGTGCCTGTCCCATCCTGTGCCTGTCCCACCTGTGCCCGCCCCCACCTGTGCCTGTCCCATCCTGTGCCTGTCCCATCCTGTGCTCCTGTCCCACTCTGTGCCCATCCCAGCTGTGCCCGCCCCCACCCCTGTGCCTGTCCCACCCTGTGCCCATCCCAGCTGTGCCCATCCCACCTGTGCCTGTCCCATCCTGTGTGCCCGCCCCACCTGAGTATGTCCCACCTGTGCCCGTCCCCACCTGTGCCTGTCCCACCTGTGTCTGTCCCACCCCTGTGCCTGTCCCACCTGGAGTATGTCCCACCCCTGTGTCTGTCCCACCCTGTGCCTGTCCCACCTGTGTCTGTCCCACCCCTGTGCCTCGTCCCACCTGAGTATGTCCCACCCTGTGTCTGTCCCACCTGTGCCTGTCCCACCTGTGTCTGTCCCACCCTGTGCCTGTCCCACTCCGAGTATGTCCCACCTCTGTGCCTGTCCCACCCCCTGTGCCCTGTCCCAGCTGTGCCTGTCCCATCTGTGTATGTCCCATCCTGTGTCTGTCCCCATCTGTGCCCATGCACCTGTGCCTCGTCCCATCCTGTGTGCCCGGCCCCCATCTGTGCCCGGCCCCACCTCGTGTCTGTCCCACCCTGTGCCTGTCCCACCCTGTGTATGTCCCCACCCTGTGCCTGTCCCATCCTGTGCTTGTCCCATCCTTGTGCTTGTCCCATCTCTGTGCCCATCCCATCTGTGCCCGCCCCACCCCTGTGCCTGTCCCACCCTGTGCCTGTCCCACCCCTGTGTATGTCCTGACCCCTGTGTAGGTCCCATCCCCGTGCCCCACCCTGTGTCTGTCCCACTCTGTGCCCATCCCATCCCCTGTGCCCGTCCCAGCTGGACCCGTCCCACTCTCTGCCTGTCCCATCCTCTGTGCCCGTCCCACCTGTGCCCGCCCCACTCTGTGCCTGTCCCATCCCCCTGTGCCCGTCCCACTCTGTGCCTGTCCCATCCCCTGTGCCCGCCCTGACCCATCCCATCTGTGCCTGTCCCATCCCCTGTGCCCGTCCCACTCTGTGCCCGTCCCATCCCCTGCCCGTCCCGCCCCGTGCCAGCCCCCGGGGGCTCCGGGCTCGGTTCCTGCCCGGCAGGCAGGAGAAGGGCCCGGGCCCCTCTGGCACAGCTCAGCCCCGGCGGGGGGGGCGGGGGCCGGGAGAGGCCTGAGCCGGGCTGGCCGGGATTAGCGGGGATTGAGCTATTCCTGGCGCCGGGGCTGCGCGGGGACACAGAGCTGCTGCCACCTCCGGCTGCGGGTGCAGCTGGGGCCGGCGGCCGGCAGCTGGGCTGACCCCAGGAGGGGGTGCCCCCCGGGATGGGGGTGCCCTGGCCCCGGGGAGCGCGCTGGGTTCATGCCCCGTGCTGAGCGGGACCGGTGTGGCCCCGTGACCCTGGTGCCAGCCCCGCTGCCCCTCGCTGGGGTCCCGGCACCTCCTCCGGAGCGACATCAGGCTGGAGCCGGGCGGCCGCTCCCAGCGCCAGGGCGGGCACAGCGCGGCTCTCCCGGCGGGGCGGAGTGTCCAGCGGCGCGAGGCCGGGCGGGGTGCGGGGCTGGGCCGGCTGCACCCGACCCCCGGGCACGCAGCTCGGGGCCGTCCCCGTTCCCCCTGCCGGCGGGGGCACCCTGCTCCGTGTGCTCCAGGGGACAGCCGTGCTTCAGCCCCCGTGTGCCAGGGGTGTGTCTGTGTGTCCCTGGGGTGTGCCCCTGTGTCCCAGGGGTGTGTCTGTGTGTCCCCTGGGGTGTGCCCCTGTGTGTTCACTGGAATGTGCCCCTGTGTCCCTGGGATGTGTCCCTGTGTCCCCTGGGGTGTGCCCGTGTGTGTCCCCTGGGATGTGTCCCTGTGTCCCTGGGGATGTGCCCCTGTGTCCCTGGGATGTGTCCCTGTCTCCCCTGGGGTGTGTCTGTGTGTCCCCTGGGGTGTGCCCCCTGTGTCCCTGGGATGTGTCCCCGTGTCCCCTGGGATGTGCCTGGCACATTTTTGGCACAACTGGGGCACGGGTACCTGGGGCTTGGTTGGTGTTTTCTTGTGCCGCAGTGCTGCCTGCAGGAACCAGGAGTGGGATGGGTGTGCAGGCCCCGTGTTTTGGGGTGGTTCTGGGGGCACCCCTGGCACGGGGCAGGACTGTGACACCCCGGGCACAGGGCAGGGCAGTGCCACCCCCGGGCACAGGGCAGGGCAGTGACAGTGACAGTGACACCCTGGGCACAGGGCAGTGACACCCCGGGCACAGGGCAGGGCATTGCCCGGGCACAGTGCAGGGCTGTGACAGTGACACCCCGGGCACAGGGCAGTGACACCCCTGGCACAGGGCAGGGCTGTGACAGTGACACCCCGGCACAGGGCAGTGACACCCCCAGGCACAGTGGGCAGGGCAGTGACACCCTGGGCACAGGGCAGTGACACCCCTGGCACAGGGCAGGGCAGTGCCACCCCGGCACAGGGCAGTGACACCCCTGGCACAGGGCAGTGCCACCCCAGGCACAGGGCAGTGCCACCCCCAGGGCACAGGGCAGGGCAGGGCAGTGACACCCCGGCACAGGGCAGTGACACTCCAGGCACACGGGCAGGGCAGGGCAGTGACACCCCTGGCACAGGGCAGTGACACCCCCAGGCACGGGGCAGGGGCAGTGCCACCCCAGGCACAGGGCAGTGACACCCCAGGCACAGGGCAGGGCAGTGACACCCCCAGGGCACAGGGCAGTGACACCCCCCAGGCACAGGGCAGGGCAGTGCCACCCCAGGCACAGAGCAGTGACACCCCAGGCACGGGGCAGGGCAGTGCCACCCCAGGCACAGGGCAGTGACACCCCAGGCACAGGGCAGGGCAGTGCCACCCCCAGGCACAGGGCAGTGACACCCCAGGCACAGGGCAGTGACACCCCGGGCACAGGGCAGGGCAGTGCCACCCCCAGGCACAGGGCAGTGACACCCCAGGCACAGGGCAGGGCAGTGCCACCCCAGGCACACAGAGCAGTGACACCCCAGGCACAGGGCAGTGACACCCCTGGCACAGGGCAGTGCTACCCCCAGGCACAGGGCAGTGACACCCCTGGCACAGGGCAGGGCAGTGCTACCCCCGGGCGCTGGCAGCAGCTCCAAGGCCGGGCGCTGTCCCGGGCTGACCCCGCGGGACGCGGCGCCGCCTCCCCCGGGCCACGCGCCGCGGTGACACAGCCGAGTGTGGGGACCGGCCGGGCAGCGCCGTGACCGCCCGGGCTCCCGGGGGCTGAGCCCGCACACCGGCTCTGCTCCCCGTGTCCCGGGTCCAAAACCAGCCGGGGGTGCATCACCAGCTCTAATCCCGGTGTCCTGGGGGTCACACCAGCTCTGCTCCCGGGTGTCCCGGGATCACACCCAGCCGGGGGTCACACCAGCTCTAATCCCGGTGTCCTGGGGGTCACACCAGCTCTGGCTCCCCGTGTCCCGGGGTCAAACCAGCCGGGGGTCACACCAGCTCTAATCCCGGTGTCCTGGGGTCACACCAGCTCTGCTCCCGGGTGTCCCGGGGATCACACTCAGCCGGGGGTCACACCAGCTCTAATCCCCGTGTCCTGGGGGTCACACCAGCTCTGCTCCCCGGTGTCCCGGGGTCAAAACCAGCCGGGGGGTCACACCAGCTCTAATCCCTCGTGTCCTGGGGTCACACCAGCTCTGCCCCCGGTGTCCCGACTCACCCAGCCGGGGTCACACCAGCTCTAATCCCGTGTCCTGGGGTCACACCAGCTCTGCTCCCCGTGTCCCCGGGGTCACAACCAAGCGGGGGTTCACACCAGCTCTGCTCCCGCACGTCCCGGGGTCACACCCAGCTGGGGGTCACACCAGCTCTGCTCCCGCCCCATGTCCCAGGGGGTCACACCGGCTCTGGCTCCCAGTGTCCCGGGGTCACACCAGCTCTCCTGCTGCCCATTCGTCCCCATGCTGCCGGGCCTCGCGAGGCCCCAGCTGCCCATGCTGCCATGCGCCCCATCCCCAGCCTCGCCCTGCTCCTTGCTTGGCAGGACGCAGCCCGGGCCCGGGCAGGGCACCCGGGGACGGGTGGATGGATGATGGATGGATGATGGATTGATGGATGGATGGATGGATGGCCGAGGATGGATGGATGGATGGATGGATGGATGGATGGATGGATGATGGATGGATGATGATGATGATGGATGGATGGATGGATGGATGGATGATGGATGGATGATGGATGGATGGATGGATGGATGGAAGGATGGATGGATGGATGGATGATGGATGGATGATGGATGGATGGATGGATGGATGGATGGATGGATGGATGGATGGATGGATGATGGATGGATGATGGATGGATGGATGGATGGATGGATGGATGGATGGATGGATGGATGGATGGATGGATGGATGGATGGATGGATGATGGATGATGGATGGATGGATGATGGATGGAGGATGGATGGATGGATGATGGATGGATGATGGATGGATGATGGATGGATGGTGGATGGATGGATGATGGATGGATGGATGGATGGATGATGGATGGATGGATGGATGGATGGATGGATGGATGGATGGATGGATGGATGATGGATGGATGATGGATGGATGGATGGATGGATGATGGATGGATGGATGGATGGATGATGGATGGATGGATGATGGATGGATGGATGGATGGATGGATGGATGGATGAGGAAAATGGATGGATGATGGATGGATGGATGGATGGATGGATGGATGGATGGATGGATGGATGGATGATGGATGGATGGATGGAAGATGGATGGATGGATGATGGATGGACATGGATGGATGATGGATGGATGGATGGATGGATGATGGATGGATGGATGGATGAATGGATGGATGGATGATGGATGGACGATGGATGGAAGATGGATGGAAGGATGATGGATGGATGGATGGATGATGGATGGATGATGGATGGATGGAAGGATGGATGATGGATGGATGGATGGATGATGGATGGATGGATGGATGGTTGGATGGATGATGGATGGATGGATGGATGATGGATGATGGATGGATGGATGGATGGATGATGGATGGATGGATGGATGGATGGATGGATGGATGATGGATGGATGGATGGATGGATGGATGGATGATGGATGGATGATGGATGGATGGATGGATGGATGGAATGGATGGATGGATGGACGGATGATGGATGGATGGATGGATGGATGATGGATGATGGATGGATGGATATGGATGGATGGATGGATGGATGGATGGAGGGATGGATGGATGGACATGGATGGATGGATGGATGGATGGATGGATGATGGATGGATGGATGGATGGATGGATGATGGATGGGTGGATGGATCATGGATGGATCATGGATGGATGGATGGATGGATGGAAGGATGGATGGATGGATGGAATGGATGATGGATGGAATGGATGATGGATGGATGGATGGATGATGGATGGATGGAATGGATGGATGGATGATGGATGGATGGATGGATGGATGGATGGATGGAAGGATGGATGGATGGATGGATGATGGATGGATGGATGGATGGATGGATGAAGGATGGAATGGATGGATGGAAGGATGGATGGATGGATGATGGATGGATGGATGGTGGATGGATGGATGGATGGATGGATGGATGGATGGATGGATGGATGGTGGATGGATGATGGATGGATGGATGGAAGGAATGGATGGATGGATGGATGATGATGGATGGATGGATGGATGGATG